>QRFJ01000003.1:3914032-3959032 GCA_006176705.1 Cocos nucifera | reverse complement strand
AAACCTTATACTTTACCCTCTGATGGTGGATCGGACATCTTTGCTCAAAAAGAAAAAAGAAAGAATGTAAAGAAAGGCGGATCACACATCTGATTCTTGCAGGATCGGCATTATAATTAAAAAATGTGCAATTCCCACGGGGTTTAATTAGCATGGTTTATATAAGAACGTAGGTTTGGGATATTTTCCTCCTACTTGAGAGATGGCATGATCATTTAATCTTTGGTGCTGTTTGGTGTCTGACACATTAATATGTGGAATTATTTGTTTTTCCAAGTTCAGATATCAAATTGAGCCGTCTTCTCCTACACTCCTCTTTTTGGGTCGAGTTTTTGTTCCGAAATATAAGCAAGTTGTTGGAAATATTTAGCTTGCATCTGAAGGATATTTTGTACCAAACATTCGAACTCTATTCCTTCTCTCATTTTCGAGCAATCATACCATAAATGACAATTACATGGGACCAAACAACTTAGCTGTTATTCAGAAGATAGCAGAAAACTGGAGCCTACTTTGGGCCCCATGTGTCTGCAAATCCATGCTACCTAGCTCTCCGTTTTGTCTACTTAGCTACAGTACATCATGCAGTGGGTGAAGACGGTAATGATGCTTTTACTAATACCCCCTTGCCTAATAGCTATTTACTCCCAAACCTCTCGATTCTTGCTCCATTCAGCTACCCGTTTAAGACACTGTAGAGGATTTTGCACCCATCATGTCTTTGGAGAGAAATAAGAACAAGTGCATCAGGTAGAAGAGTTATTTTTTATTTTTTATTTTTTTTCAAATTACCAATTAGATCATGCACTACCTGATGTGAAAGACCATATGAAAGGTTTAATATATCGACCTCCACCTGTTGATCGAAACATGCATTCTTTTTCACCTCTTGTTGGCGAAGAAAGGTTTCGAAAGTGTTCGACAATCCAGTTAAATAATCACTGTAATGTTACAAGGCATTCTAGTCATTGTGGTATAACCATCTCCTAATGTTAATTTAGCTGGCCGGATGAAAAAGACCTCAGCCACATAAAAAGCGACTCTGAATCATTTTAGAACCATCACCTTCCGTGTTATATATAACATTGTTCTCTCTCCCGTCCCTCTCTCTTTCACCAACCAACAGTGGTTGTTGAAAGTTGTAACATAGAGAAAAAGAGACTCCTTCCACCCACTTAAAGGCCTGGTGAGATTTAAGCGTGGAGTAGTGGATTCAAGGCAAGTGGAAGGCATTGTTCTCTAGCTCTTGTTCGCATCCTGGCCTGGGGCACCTTATCCCTATATTTTAGGTCTGAGCCTCTGAATACGGCCTCAGGCTCCTCCCTTAAAATGTAGAACTGTAGCTCATGCACCAGCGACCTTTTCATCTGAGCACTGACATTATTGGAAAAAGGACCCTAGACCACACGATTAGACCCTCCTCCAGGGATCCCTTTGCCTTCTTTAGGATGAGATCAGCCATCAGATATGGGGTACCGTTTGGTGAAACAACAAAGTTTTTTTCAGGAAAGGTTAGACTTAGACATTAAAGATTAAATCTACGATCGTGGCATGTGCCCAAACATAGCTAACCCTTCAAATTATTGTTCTTCTTCTTCTTCTTCTTCTTCTTTTTCTCGTTTTGATGTTCTGTTTTTTTGTTTCATTCTTAAATTTTCATTTAATTGTCATACCTTGGCAATGTAATCCAATTCCTTCTGCTCATGTTTCCCTACATATGTAGGCTCTGCGAACTGTCAAGGAGCACATGTTCTTGTGGTCCTGAAGGCCGGTGGGTTTGGGTCTAGGTGCACATGTTACCCTCCTCCCCATCTATAATTACTAAGTCTTAAATTTGTATAGTAGAACCAGGACTGGTGGTGCGCCATTCTTCAGCGGGACCATAACCATCTGATGTACGTGCTAGGTCTGCATCCCTGGCTCATGGGCGACCACCCACCATAGCTACGTGTTATAGCTATCACGTTTCCCTTTGGAATAATTAATCTCCCCTCCTTTCATGGGTGCACGTGCGTATGCTTCAATAACGCTTGAAAAGCTTGGGCATTTGAGTGTTGGAGGGTTGGTGGGAATTCAGAGACAGTCCTTCTCGGTAGAGCCAGGCTTTAGGTGTTCACCAGCCCCCACCCTCCCTGTTTTGGTGTTTGGGGTGGAGAGAGAGGGGTTTACATGTGCATGGCATGGAGTTGCTTGAATGAGCATTAAAATGACCTGAGGTAAGAAGAAATATATATAGTTTTCAACATGGCAAAGCCAATCATTGTTAAACAGGTCACCTTTTTGATGTTTCATCAGCTTATGTTAAAGAATAATGAACATCACATCTGGCTAAGTGAAACTAATTGTCACATTGGCCCATGGATCTGAATAGGGCCATAATTTGGAGTCATATATGAATGGGTCCCAAACGCTACATTCTCAAAGGATCGATCAGGGCACTGTTCTAAGGTTCTCGTTGCAAGACGCAAAGAGTCTCGAGTCATTTGGAAATGTGCAAGCTACGCCCCACTCTATTTGTAACGTACCGAATGGCAGGTTGGCATTGATATGGCTGCTGCCGTTTGACCTCCAGTCAAAGAGTTGAACCGGGCCTATTGGCAATAATTTGGCGAAGTGGTTAACGTGTGTTGTCTTTCTGTTTTCTTCCCCCACCCCCCCGGTAAGCAAAATTTAGAAAAGGTTGTTCCAAGTGCTCTCGAGCTTGAATACCATAAACTGTTCGTGGTGTTGTTTTATTTTCTTCACGTTGAAGCTGCTATGAAAACCCTTGGAGTACCAATTTGTCATCTAAGGAACCAAGACTATGCCAAGTAACCCTCAAACTGGATCAGAAAATCCAAATAAATTAACATCGAGTCATGACAACTAATGTTTAAGCAGCGTTGGTCCATGCTGACCGGTGCCATTTGATCCAAACTGAAAAATTAGCGTGCAGCCTTTCATAAACCTATGTCGCATAGATGCAAATCGGGCAGGCCGAGCCAGAGCCTCTATTACTACATAACCGGCCCAGTTGCGACCGGCGGGCTTGTGGGGCTATTTAGATGAAATTGGGCTGGCCCAAGTTAGGTGTTTAAAAGTATGGGGACTTGGGTTTTTTTAACCTGGCAAATAAAGAGCTATCTTCTATTCAATCAGAGAAGGTCGATGGAAAAGATTGCTCAACTGACTAATTATTGAAAGCAGTCCTCATATGCTGACATATCATCGCACCATCAAAAGAGCATAATTACCAACCAGGAAACAGAGTGCCATCAAATCCACTTCAACACCATCAAGCAGATCAAGTGAGCTCTCTTTCCCACAGTTTCAGGCCCAATTAATTTCATAAGGGAAAGTGGGGAAAAAATTAATTTTTCCATCAAAGTACGATTCAATTCATGCATTCCAATATTTTCTATACAAGATAAAAGCCAAAAATATATATAACAAAATTTTTCACCCCAAAAACATTAAATGCATTGCTTGTTTCTGGCAAAGGAATTCGATTCCATCTCAACCTCATAATCATCATCAACCTTCTTCTTAAGATTAATACACGAATCGTTTGATTGAGAGTGAGGTGCAAAGTGTACTGGACTAGTTTTCATTAAGATTCTAAATATAATACTCTGAGAGAGAGAGAGAGAGAGAGGAGGAGATGGCAGCAGAGGAGACAGGACAGCATTGCCAACATCTGAGGCCAGAGGGAGGGACTGGGGAGCAGGGAAGTAGCTCTGTTAGGGTTTAACATGTCAAATTTTGAGAGAACCCTTTGTTATATTTACAAAGAAGGATTTATTTGCAACAAACATAAGCAAATTGGAATGAACTTGAATTAGGTTAGCAAAGAGAGCTAGTTGATTAGTTTTATTAAATTCTACCATACATCATTAGGAGGATATTAGTACTTTATTACAAGGCATCTAACCTTGTCATTATTCATCTACATACAAGTGCTTTAACTCCAACAAAAGCCTACAGCTTGTTTCTTATCATCCCTCCTACATCTCTTGAGATCAACGATCTCATTTTCATCATTAGAACTAACCTTCTTTTCTAAAATTCAATCAAGCTTTTTCCATAGCAAAGACAACCGAGGTGGAGAAATAGAGCAGGCTGCAACAAAGTTACAGGCATAACCTTGAATCGGACACAAATGTCTCTATCTCTTGTTATGTGGACAGACATGCAATTAACGAGCATAAACAATTGAGATAAATTTGAACCAATGCAACAAAGACATCTAGTTGATTTAGTTTCAACAAATTCTGCCATACATCATTTATACTAGAAGAGCATTCATACTTTATTACAAGGTAGCTAAAGCTTGTCATCATCTATATCAGTTCAAATGCCCTTGCCGTAAGAAAAGCCTATTGGATTTTATTCTAAAATTTGATCTAAATTTCATGAATTGAAATTGAATCAAAGAACAAATAATAATGAATGGAATTAAAATTGAGTTAAAAAAAATCAGTTTCAGAAAATAACCTTGTGAGGCGTGCAATGCACTGTCCTAGAGTAGCTTTAGCTCCTCTACGTGCGAGTCTCCGGCAAAGCTTCTCTAGCGATACAATATCTCGGATTATCCCAATCTCCTTGATTGCACGGTCTCGAAGGAGTGCTTGATTGAACATCTATTAAGCTCTCAAGATTGCAGATGAGGAGAAAAATAGGAAGAAAAATGAAGAAAAAAGATATCTGTTGGGGTTGTTGTTATTGTGATAATCCATGATTCTCTTTTAAAGAGTACGAGGATTTATTAGAATATTGTAGAAAGTTCTATTTTTTAGGAACGCACGATCTCACTATTCCACTTCGCGAGGAAAGCAGATTTGGTTATCGATTCTCAGATAGGAGAGAGATATTTAGGATATTATATAAATTAAATATTTTGAAAATCAAATCTCCAACATTCCCCCACTTAATTTAATAATTTAATTAAAAGAAAAAAAACTTCAAATGTTAAAAACATATAAATAATTAAAGTCATTAAAATCAAAATTAATTAGGATCCTTATTCTGTGCATTCGGCTATAGGTATCTTTTGGTTTGAAATTTAGCTTAGTGTTAATTATATACATCCGTAGACACTTGATGGACAGGTCGGTGAAAAGAATTTCTACAAATTACACACATAGAATAACCAGTTTCGTTCGAAGCAGGGTGTGTGCTTTTGATGGCCATGTACAAGTATCGAATCACGTGTGTTTTAGGAATCAGCCCAAATTCTATAGTTGTGGCCTCACGACTTCACACATTTAGTAGGTCCTAATAAGGGTGTAGGTAAGGTAAGACCCCACCTCATGGGTCTTGGAACCATTCCTCTTCCTCATCCCTTACCTTTTATAATATGAGCACCATCGCCATAGGGATAGGAAAATAAAAAGAAAAAAAACGGTGCTCCTTACAATAGTCATACATTTGGTTTGTTTCTACCCATTAAACCTTTTAGGTTGGGTTCCCACCACTGATGACTTCTATTCTGGGCTTAATCCCATCCCTCTCGATGACTCTAAGACCACTATCCTAGATAATCCTTTTGTCAGTTGATCAGCAATATTCTTTAATAATTTTACAAATGACAGCGATATCATATTTTATTTAATTAAATCTTTTATATATTTATGTCTTATTTTCATATGTCGACTCATCTTTACTTTAGAATTTTTTTGTGCACATTTATCCAACACTGCTCTAGAATCACAATGTATTGATATTGGTGGAATTGGATATTTACTAAGGAAAATATAATACAAGAATTCTCTTACCCATTTTGCCTCACTAATAGTGAAGTTAAGTGCAACCAATTTAGATTCTATAGTGCTTCTAGCTACCAATGTCTGTTTAATTGATTTCCAAGAAAATGCTGCACCTCCTAGGATAAATATATATCCTGAAGTGGATTTAACATCTAAAGTATCACTAATCCAATTTGCATCACTGTAACCCTCTAGGACTGGAGGATAACCAGTAAAATATAGTGCATATGAAAAAGTGCCTTTAATATAAGCAAGCACTCTTTCAAGTGCAATCCAAGCCTCTCTACTTGGGTTAAATAAATATTTACTTAGTTTATTTACAGCAAATGCTAGATCAGGTCTTGTAAAATTAACTAAAAAACCTAATGACCCTATAATTTGTGCATATTTATTAGCACAAATAGGATTACCTAAATTTTTCTTTAGATGAATAGAAGGATTAAAAGGAGTACCAACAGGTTTTAGATCAAAGCACCCAAATTTCTTTAGTAATTGCTCAGCATAATGCTCTTGTGATAAGATTATCATATTATCTTTTCTAATAATTTTTGTATTTAGAATTATATTTGCTTCACCTAAATCTTTCATTTCAAAAATCCTTAACATATTGGATCACATCCATGTTAGTTCCAAATATTAATATATCATCTACATATAAACACATTATTACAACCATGTTAGTTCCAAATATTAATATATCATCTACATATAAACACATTATTACAACTTGATCACCTATTCTTTTACTATAAACACATCAGACATATTGATTTCAAATCCATTTGAAATTATTAAATTATCAAATTTTTCATGCCATTGTTTAGGAGCTTGCTTAAGACCATATAAAGATCGGCTTAATTTGCAAATCTTATTTTCTTGGCCTGAAATTATAAATCCTTCTGATTGTACCATATAAATTTCTTCCTCTAATTCTTCATTTAAAAATATGATTTTAACGTCCATTTGATATTTAATTAATTTATGAATTGAGGCTAGAGCTAATAGTGTTCTAATTGTTGTAATTCTAGCTATTGGGGCACAAACATCAAAATAGTCAATCCCAGAACTCTGGGTAAATCCTTTAGCTACTAATCTGGCTTTATATTTTTCTATAATACCATCTGATCTTAATTTCTTTTTAAATATACATTTACATCCTATTGGTTTACATCCTTGAGGTAGATCAATTAAAGTCCAAGTTTGATTTTCTCTAATTGATTGAATTTCATTTGTTATAGCTTCTTTCCAAAATTCAACATCTATAAATTTCATAGCTTCTTCATAAATTAAAGGTGTATCTTCTACTAGCATTATATAAAAGTCTTCTCCATAATCTTTAGGTATTCTTACTCTTTTACTTCTCCTAGGTTCTTCATTTTCATCTTCATTTTGATCTCTAGGTCTAATTCTAGGATTTGAAATTTGATTATTTGATTGTATATTATTATTTATATTTATTTTATATGAAAATTTACCTTCAAAATAAATTGCAACTCTAGACTCTATAATTGTATTATTTAAAATTTTACTTATTTCAGAATTAATGACTAAAAATCTATTTGTTCTACTATTTATTGCATATCCTACGAAAATTGCATCAACTATTTTAAGCCCTTTTTTATTTCCTTTATTCTTGAGTATTTTTACTTTTGCCAAATACCCCCACACTTTAAGAAAATTTAAATTAGGTTTTCTCTTTTTTCATTGTTCATATAGAGTTTTATTAGTATGGTTTGGAGGTACTCTATTTAAAATCATATTGGCAGAAATTAATGCTTCCCCCCACAAGTTTTCAGGTGTGCTAGAATTTAAAATCATTGAGTTTACCATATCCATTAAAGTTTGATTTCTCTTTTCAGCTACTTCATTTGATTGAGGTGAATATGGAGCAGTAACCTTATGTATAATGCCATGCTCTTGGTAGAATAGAGCGACATTATTCGAGGTGACTTTCCACATCGAAAAGATCTAAGAATTATAATTTTACTTTGAGTCTGATTTTTGGGTTCAGCTTTATATATTTTAAATTTATTCAATACTGTATCTTTAGTTTTTATTAAATATACATAACAATATTTAGAAAAGTCATCTATAAATATTATAAAATACTTATTTCCTCCTTGAGATACTCGACCTGAGTCACATACATTGGTATGAATCAATTTGAGTAAATTAGAGTCTCTGTTTATGGTTCTAAAAGATTGACGAGGAAGTTTAGCTTGCACACAAATTTGATATTTATCTTAGCTTATTTCCATTTTTGGAATTAAGTTTAATTTTATCATATTCTTTAATAATTTATAATTTATATGTCCAAGTCTAGCATGCCAAATTTGAAAAGAACACTCAATATTTAAAATAAAAGAATTTATATTTACAATAGAAGAAATTACATTCAGCTTAAACAAACCATTACATAAAAAACCATTCCCTACAAAATTTATTTCTCGACTAATTATGATTTTATTACATTCAAAAACTAGCTTAAAACCTCTTTGAACGAGTAGAGATCCACTTATTAGATTTCTTCTAATTTTTGGTACATGATAGACATCATGAAGGATCAAGGTCTTGCCAGAAGTCAACTTTAGATCGACTCAATTAATTCCCGACATGATAGCAAAAATAAATGTATCAAGAGTCACAGATCCTCCACTTGAGACTTGATAGGTGGAAAACTAAGAGCGATAAGCACATACATGCACATTAGCCCCAGTGTCAATCCACCAATCATTAACATCAAAGGTCATATTTATTTCTGAAAAATAAGAAACAGATCTGGATGCCATCTCAGTGGTATAAGGTCCAGCAGTCATCATATGGATAAGAGGTTGCACAGATTTGGATGAATTTTTATTTGATGCCGAGGGAGACATCTTCTTATAGAAATAGTTCTTGATAATATGGTTCATCCTACCACACATATAGCAGCATCGACCCCCACCATTCCCCACAGCACTGGTTCTTTTATTATTGCTGATGTTATTATTATTATTTTGGTTATAATTAATCCTATAATTATTATTATTAAAATATTTTTTTATTAAATTTTTATTTTTTGTTGAAATTATTTCCATTTTGATCTTTCTTTGATTTAGAATTTCCTTCCAAATTATTTATGTTTGGTTGTTTTTCCTCTTTCTTTTCTTTTGTTCTATTTTTCTCCTCAATCCTAATAGAGTTTAGGACATAATTTAAAGTTAATTCACCTTGAATATGGTTTAGGTTGTGAACATGAGATGACCAAGAAGGTGGCAATTTGTCAATTAGGCTAGCTACTATATAATTTTCATCTAAAGTCATGCCACTGGACCTAAGTTGTTCTACCATTAATTCAAATTCATTTAATTACTCAATTATGAATTTATTTTCTACCATTTTATATTTTATAAAATTAGAAGCTTTAAATCTTTTCTGTCCTGGATCTAATTGACCAAACTTATCTTCTAAAATTTTCCACAATTCGTTGGTAGAAGTCATATGAAAATATATATCATACAATTTTTCATTTAAAGCACTTAATATACTATTCATAGAACGATAATTAATCATGTCAGGAGTGAGGACAGGTGTAGACGATGAAGCTTCTATGATGGGTGCGATAACATGTGCAGACTTCTATGATGGTTTGTTGGAGGATGAGCCTCAATATGACCCGCACTCGAACTTGTCTCAATCGGGTCAGAAATAGCTGAGAATAATTCCAAAGTAGTGAGTCAGAATTTCATTTAATTCCACCACCGACAAAAATTTGTTCCAACAAACAATTTTGATTTTGCCGAAATAGTGTCGACCAAAGCAGTTCTCAACATATTTTCCATATACTAAAATAAATAAATATTTCTACTCTACTATAGAAAATAAATTGATAATAATGAAAGCTATTGGGGATAAACCCCACTTCTGCCGAAGTCTAGTTCGATGCTCAACCTAATGCAACCAGTAGCCATGGAAGAGCTTCAGCAGACGGATCTTAGCCGAACTCCTAGGATCGATCGAATTACTCAGTGGTCGGATCTCGGCCGAACTCCTTAAGCAATCGTCCCTTCAGCCAACCGAGCTCCTTCGGACTCCCAACGGCCGAACTCCTTGGCAATCATCCCTCGGCCGAACTCCTCAAGCGGCTGTCCCTTCAATCAGTCGAGCTCCTTCGGACTCCCAGCGATCGAACTCCTCAACGATCGTCCCTCGATCGAACTCCTCAAGCGTCGTCCCTTCAGCCGACCAAGCTTTTCCGAACTGCTCAGCGGTCGGGTCTCGGCCGACTCCTTAAGCGACCATCCCTTCAGCCGATCGAGCTCTTTCGGACTCCCAGCGATCGAACTCCTCGGCAGTCGTCCCTCGGTCGAACTCCTCAAGCGGCCGTCCCTTCAATTGGCCGAGCTCCTTCGGACTCCCAGTGGCCAAACTCCTCAGTGATCGTCCTTAGATCGAACTCCTCAAGCGGCCGTCCCTTTAGTCGATCGAGCTTTTTCGGACTCCCAGCGGTTGAACTCCTCGACAATCATCCCTCGACCGAACTCCTCATGCGGCCATCCCTTCAGCCGATCGAGCTTCTTCGGACTCCCAGCGTCCAGAACGAACCCCCAGCGGCCGAGCTCCTTCGAACCCATTCAGTCGGCCGAACTGCTTAGCGATCGGCTCCTTGGATTCACAGGAGTCGAACTCCTTCCGAGCCCCCCTTCGGTCGAACTCCTCTTGGAGTCCGAGCTTCTTTGAAATTGGTATATGCTCTAATCCACCAGTCAACGCCTACTTTCTTGAGCTACGGCTGTCGGACCTCGACGGTATGACCACCATTACAAGTCTAGCGATGCCACTCTCTCCGTAACTAGTCCCATGCGGCCCGCAATTGGATGACATGACCACCACCACTGGCGACACCACTCTCTTCGTAACCAATCCCATGTGGCCCATGACCTGTCAGTATGGCTGTCACTATTCGTCTGACGATGCCTTCCTCTCCGTACCAAACTCCATGCAGCCCTAACGTCTCTTTATTAGGTGGTATGGCCATCACCATCAATTAAGCTCTGTCTATAAAGGATCCTCCAGATATGCTAACTCTAACCTCTAATCTCTAAGCTCTTCTATTCTTCTCTAAGCTCAGCAGAACTCATTCCCGAGCACTCCATTCCTGTTAGCCAGAGCTGACTTGATCGTCGAAAGATCCTGTCGGAGCCACCCCCCACCGACTTCAGATGGAACTTTATTTTGTAGGTCCCCGATAGCGATCTCATCGGCCTCCACTTCAATGGATTCCGACAACGACCAATTTCTGCATCAACATATTGGCGCTAGAAGGAGGGCATGAACCTCCGAAGTTTTCTTATTCTTAAAGGAGTGCTCGATGATGATTTCTCTTTTTTCTCTCCGGAGATCTCTCTTCTTTCTCACTAGAGTTCTTTTCCAAAGAGAAAATGCCTCCCAGAAGAGCTTCAACTCGACGATCGTTGGCCTACGCGTCAGGTCCATCTGCTCCCATTTCAGTCCTGGCAGCCTAGGTTCTATACAAAGCCATCGCAGACGTGGAGTAGTTCAACCTACTGATCGGATTCGTGACTCCACCGAGATGATGCTGGTCGTGTGACAACCCCCGACGGAGACTTTGCCAGCAAATCCGCCATGAGGATGCGAGGAATCGACTTTAAGGAAGAGCATTTGGGCATACCAATCATCCTAAGGAAGGATAAATGGAGAGCAGAGTTCTCCCGCATCATCGAAATGAAGTTCGACGGAAGTAAGGCCGAACTCCTCCTCAAAGCTCATCATCGGAATGAAGTTCGGCGCACCCTCTCGAGTATGACTCCAAGGAAGCTCCGACAAAGGGGCATGAAGTTCTCCCACAGAAGGTTCCATAGAAAGTTCGACCACATCCACGACCTCTCCGCACAAGCGAGGCCGAACTTCCTTCGAAGCTCATCATCAAGGAAGCCCCGACAAAGGTGCATGAAGTTCTCCCGTGGAAGGTTTCGTGGGAAAGCAGAATGAAGTTCGGCGCAAGCGAGACCGAACTCCTTCTCGAGTATGACTCTAAGGAAGCTCCGACAAAAGAGCATGAAGTTCTCCCGCAGGTTTCACAAGAAGACGGAATGAAGTTTCGACGGAAGCAAGGCCAAACTCCCCCGAAAGCTCATCATCAGAATGAAGTTCGGTATAAGCGAGGCCGAACTCCCTCTCGGGCATGACTCTAAGGAAGCCCCGACAAAGGGACATGAAATTCTCCCACGGAAGATTTCGTGGGAAAGCGGAATGAACTTCGGTGCAAGCGAGGCCAAACTCCCCTCGAAGCTCATCATTGGAATGAAGTTCGGTGGAAGCAAGACCGAACTTTCCCTCAAAGCTCATCATCGGAATGAAGCTCGGCGCAAGCGAGGCCGAACTCCCTCTCGAGCATGACTCTAAAGGAAGCCCCGACAAAGGGACATGAAGTTCTTCCGTGGAAGATTTCGTGGGAAAGCGGAATGAACTTCAGCACAAGCGAGGCCGAACTCCCCCTCGAAGCTCATCATCGGAATGAAGTTCGACGAAAGCAAGGCCAAACTCCCCCTCAGAGCTCATCATCGAAATAAAGTTTGGCGCAAGCGAGGCCGAACTCCCTCTCGAGTATGACTCCAAGGAAGCCCCGACAAAGGGGCATGAAGTTCTTCCGTAGAAGGTTCCACAGGAAGTTCGACCACACTCACGAACTCCCCAGTGCAAGCAAGGTCCAAACTTTTCAAGCTCGCCACCGAGGAAGCCTCGACAGAAGGGTGCGAAGAAGTCCTCCTTCCGAAAGGTTCCGCGACTGCGCCCCCCTCGACGCCCCCTGAACTCGAATTCTCATGGAGGTTAAGAAAGAGCTGCCAAGGCCAGAAGGACTACGATCTCCTCCAAACATGCGCAATCGAAGCAAGCAATGCCCCTACCATCATGACCATGGCCACAATACTGAGAAATACATTCATCTCTGAGATGAAATTAAGGAGCTCGTCAGAAAGGGGCGGCTAAGTAAATTCCTCCGACGCCAGCCTGAAGCAGAAGATCGACTAAGGCCGCTGCCGTAATCAGAAATGACAAGGTCGGCCGCCTCACGGCGTCATCAACGTTACCCCGAGGAGGAGCTTGGTACATCGGCGATTCGTCGTCTTCCAGCGATAAAGCTAAGAGAAGCTTTCTCCAAATTGAGAAGGCCAGCATGAGACAGAGGAGGTCGTCCGGCCCGGGACTCGCTGCCCAAGAAAATTCGGAGGAACAACGCCCTCACGACCCTGAAACGGGGATGTGCTGCCAGTAACTCCCCCTCGATAAAATTCTCCTCCAACAAATAATATTGTTTCTGGGTGCAAAAACTATGTGATGATAGGGAAGAAGCAGTCGATAGTTGCCATGTTAGGAACAGGAGGAGAACCTTGTCCTAACACAAGCAGCTCAAAGACCTTCAACCTCGATCAGAGATAAGATCTCTCTCGAGCGATCGATGACAACCTTGGGCAGAGATAAGATCTCTCCCGAGCAAAGGCCTCATTCATAAAGTACGAGATGGAAGGAGAGGCGTGAACAACGGTCCATATGTGCCCCCATAGTCCGTTAGGAACAGGAGGAGAATCTCATCCTAACGCAAGCAAAGTCGAAGGCCTCGTTCACCTTAGACGAGATGGAGAGAGATGGACGATGGTCCGAATATGCCCCCACAGCTCGTTAGGAACAGGAGGAGAACCTCGTCCTAACGCGAGCAAAGTCGAAGGCCTCGTTCACAAAGGACAAGATGGGGGGAGAGGCACGGACGATGGTCCATATGTGCCCCCACAGTCCGTTAAGAATAGAAGAAGAACCTCATCCTAACGAGAGCAAAGTCAAAGACCTCATTCACAAAGGATGAGATGGAGGGAGAGGCACGGATGATGGTCCGTATGTGCTCCCACAGTCTGTTAGGAACAGGAGGAGAACCTCGTCCTAACGCGAGCAAAGTCGAAGGCCTCGTTCACCTTAGACGAGATGGAGAAAGACGGAAGACGGTCCGAATGTGCCCCCACAGTCCGTTAGGAATAGGAGGAGAACCTCGTCCTAACGTGAGTGCCCACATCAACCTCGATCGCAAGAGATAAGATCTCTTCCGAGCGATCGAGCCAACTTTGATCAGAGATAAGATCTCTTTCGAGCGACCGAGCCAACCTCGGTCAGAGATCGGATATCTCCCGAGCGCCCATATTGACCTCGGCTGCAGGAGAGATCTCCTCCAAGTCAGCCTCGGCTATAGGAGACAATGTCGCCCCCGATGAGCTCAACCTCCGACCTCGATCGTAGGAGACGAAGCCTACCTCAACCTTGGTTGGAGATGGGATCTCCCCCGGACCTCAACTTCAACATCAACTTTAGCTGGAGATGAGATCTCTCCCGAGCTTCGACCTGAACCAGCACGGAGCCCAGAAGAAGACTTCGGTAGTCATCTTTTCTGCACTCCCTTCCTTCGAGTTTCAAACTCAAAAGTGAAGGGGCTACTGTTGGGGATAAACTCCGCTCCTGCCAAAGTCTAGTTTGATGCTCAGCCTAATGCAATCAGTAGCTACGGAAGAGCTTCAGCGGATGGATCTTAGCCGAACTCTTAGGGTCGGTCGAACTGCTCAGCGGTCGGATCTCGGCCGAACTCCTTAAGCGGCTATCCCTTCAACCGGCCGAGCTCCTTCGGACTCCTAGTGGTCGAATTCCTCGGCAGTCGTCCCTCGATCGAACTCCTCAAGCGACCGTCCCTTCAGTCGGTCGAGCTCCTTCGGACTTCCAGCGGCCGAACTCCTCAGCAGTCGTCCCTCGATCGAACTCCTCAAGCGGCCGTCCTTCAGTCGGTCGAGCTTTTTCGAACTGCTCAGCGGTCGGGTCTCGGCCGAACTCCTTAAGCGACCGTCCTTCAGCCGACCGAGCTCCTTCGGACTTCCAACGGTCGAACTCCTCGGCAGTCATCCCTCGGCCAAATTCCTCAAGCGACTGTTCCTTGAGCCGATCGAGCTCCTTCGGACTCTCAGCGGTCGAACTCCTCAGTGGTCGTCCCTCGATCGAACTCCTCAAGCGGCCGTCCCTTCAATCGGCCGAGCTTTTTCGAACTTTCAGCGGTCGATCTCCTCGACGATCGTCCCTCGGTCGAACTCCTCAAGCGGCCGTCCCTTCAGTCGGCCGAGCTTCTTCGGACTTCCAGCATCCGGACCGAACCTCCAGCGGCCAAGCTCCTTCGAACTCATTCAGCTGGCCGAACTGCTTAGCGGTCGGGCTCCTTGGATTCACAAGAATCGAACTCCTTCCGAGCCCCCTTCGGCCGAACTCCTCTTGGAGTTCGAGCTTCTTTAAAATTGGTATATGCTCGAATCCACCAGCCAACGTCTGCTTTCTCGAGCTACGGCTGTCGGACCTTAACGGTATGACCGTCATTACCAGTCTAGCGATGCCACTCTCTCCGTAACTAGTCCCATGCGGCCCGCAATCGGACGACATGGCCACCACCACTGGCGACCCACTCTTTCCATAACCAGCCCCATGCGGCCCATGACCTATCAGTATGGCTGTCACTATCTGTCTGACGATGCCTTCCTCTCCGTACCGAACTCCATGCGGCCCCAATGGCTCTCTACCAGGCGGTATGGCCGTCACCATTAATTAAGCTCCACCTATAAAGGACCCTCCAGATATGCTAGCTTTAACCTCTGATCTCTAAGCTCTAAGCTCTCCTTTTTTTCTCTAAGCTCAGCAGAACTCACTCCCGAGCACTTCATTCCTGTTGGCCAGAGCTGACTTGATCGTCGGAGGGTCCTGCCGGAGCCACCCTCCATCGGCTTCAGATGGAACTTTGTTTTGCAGGTTTCCGACGGTGACCTCATCGGCCTCCACTCCAGCGGATTCCAACGACGATCAGTTTCTACGTCAACAAAAGCTAATAAGTTATTACAAATAATAAAATTAGATTAAATATAAATCATAGAATCTAAATAAAAGAGGCCACGGAGAATTTAGTCAATGGGTGCAGCTTTCGTAGAAGGAGAAGGGAGTAAAATAAAATTTAAATTTTAGATAAAGCTACTCTAGATTGTTGGATTTTATTTAGGAATTTTATCTAAATTTCGTGAATTGTAATTCAATCAAAGAACAAATAATAATGAATGAAACTAAAATTGAGTTAAAAGAAATCAGTTTTGGAAAATAGCCTGGTGAGGCATGCGATGCACTATCCTGGAGTAGCTTTAGCCCCTCCGATAAAGCTTTTCTAGTTGTACAATACCTCGGATTATCCCGATCTCTTCGATTGCATGGTTTCGAACAAGTGCTTGATTGAACGTTTATCTGACTTTCAAAATCCCAGATAAGAAAAAAATAAAAAGAAAAATGAAAAAAAATTAAGGTTGTTGTTATTATGATAATCGGTGATTCTCTTTTAAAAAGTATGAGAATTTATTAGAATATTGTGGAAAGTTCTATTTTTTAGGAACGCACGATTCCACTATTTCACTTCGCAAGGAAAGCAAATTTAGTTATCGATTCTCAGATAAGAGAAAGAAAAATATTTAGAATATTATATAAATTAAATTTTAAATTAAATATTTTAAAAATCAAATCCCCAACAAAGCCAACAGCTTATTCTTATTATCTCTCCTTGTTCTCCCGTGGCATACGCATTTATATATACTGCACGCATGGAGACTCCAGCAGTTTGGCTCAGTTCTTGAGCATGTAAACAAGCAGGTCCCCACATTCTTAACCTTTGCCATCATTAAGTTGATATAATCTATGCTTAATGAACTAATGACTCATACTAACACAAATTATACCACATAAAGGCATAAAGATCAAATGATTACAATACACTTCCTGCTACGGCAGGACGCGAGATATTATTATAAGTTCGATCTCACCTGGGCCAAGCTGCAACTGGATTCAATCTTAGGAGAGAATGACCGATACGATGAAGGGGTAAACAGTGTTTGCACAACGATGCGGTTTATCCTCAGACCTGCACTCTGTATGACACTTATCATAGCAATCTGAAGTTGAGCTTTGCCCAACAAGCAAGATAAGAACAACGGCTAGTACCAAGGTCACCTTAACACCCTTTGACTCCATCGCTGATCTGTGATAAATTACCGACTAAAGCCTAAATATGGGAGCAAAACAATCTGCAAGCCCTATTTAAAACGGTCTTCTAGGGGGAGGGGGATAAATCTTCAGAATGATCTGATTAAATTTCATATATATATATATATATATATGTAGTAAGGATATGGAATCTGTTAGTATCCTAAAATGAACGAGAGAATTTGTAGACTATGATTTATAGCTTGAGATTTTGATCAACTCACTATTATATAATACTCTGCATGTATGCCCCTAGTCCGTAATAAATAATATTATTTGTTGCTGCTAGAAACCGGCCCAACCAAGTTGCTGGGCTGACTGGGTCACTGGACATCTCAGCTCATCTGCCATCTAAATTAAGAAAATCGGATGAGGTCTACTGCATGCCTCTGTGGTGAGGATCCGATGCCCGTTGTGTTTGATTGGCGATGGTTGTGATGTTGAGTACCTTCAAGTTAACATTGCATGGTGGAGGAACTGCTCTAACTGATGCTTCGAAGCTAGCTTTGATGTAAAATAGCAAAGACAATGGAGTTCATCAATCGGAGTGTATATGATGGGGTATTCTTTGATGCCTAAGTCAAATAAGACTCTCAGGGAACAAAGGAAGGCCTATCCTCTCAGATTGGTAAGAATTTAATTGGGCACATTCCTTTCATTCTCTCGAGTTGGTCTGACAATGATGGTGCTTTGGACTGACCAAATAATTAATGGAATAGATCACAAGCATGTGAGGTCTGCACCAACTCGAGAGAATGAAAGGAACGTGCCAGCCTAGGTCTAGCTGAGCTCGGCGTAGCTCCTGCTACCTTTTTTTGGTTGGACATTCGAACCTTCTTTGTTGTTGTCTTCGTTATATTAAGCTATCAGACCAGTCAATCAGAGGCTCTGCACCATGCTAGCGTCCCAAAATTGACCAAATATCATGTCTCCTACAGCGAATGTCCAACCCTCCAAAAGTCTAGCTGTAACTTAGTTGTATCTTTTACATGAAAAGAATGATTCATCTTTTTTTCACCACCATATTAAGCTATCGCTATAGGGTTCTACTAATATTACCGTTGGTATCTTAAGATTGGCCTAACATCATGTCTGTTCTTGCAAATGTACAACTCTTTAAAATCTAGCTATAAGCTAACTGGATGGGGTTTAGGTTGTATCTTTATCTTTCACATTGTTGACCATTGGATCTCATCCCATACGGATCATAAAGCACTCGAAACTCTTTTCTTTATCTACCTACATAGATCTCAAAGCGACTATTGCACGCCTTTTTTTTCATGCAGAACATGCAACCACGTCCAGTGGATGCATACGGATCCAGCTTTGTTTTGGCCAATCCATTGTCTAATTTCGACAACAAGGCCTTGCATGCAAATCCATACAAAGTTGTCTGTGATGTTGCTCAGCCTGCAAACTTCGTCGACTCTTCTGCTCATGTCTGATATCATTCACCTCTTAGTTCTCAAAGCAAGAGCAAACAGGTTAGTTGTAACGCCAATTCATCGACGATAGGCCAATTTTAACCTAGTCTGAGTGTTGGTAAGCATCTTTAAAGTATTTTGCAGTTGTGAACCTAGCTGAAAAGGAGCTTTTTTTTCTTTTCTTTTCTCTTCTTTTTGTGACTAAAAGATGGAGAATTTCTATCAAAATTCGTTGAAATCATGAATTATGGATTTGAGCTTAGATCAATGATATCCAACCTCCACTAAGTTTACCAGCTGAACCAGTTGCATGTAAATCATATATTATTCAGTCAAAAATGGGTCTAATTAATCAACATATGATGATTAATGATGGGACTTAAAGTTAAGTCAGGATGATCCGTCTGTTCCATTTGATCATCCATCGTATTCCCAAGTGAATGGTGGTGGGTGATTGAACTGTAGATTCGAAAAGTACCGGAAGACAATCCGGGGGCGAAGGAGGTCGGCCGGTGGCTTTCAGATATGTTTCTATCTGGAGCCTATGGAACTGTTACATGTGGTCCACATGTTGGTTCTAAATTTGTCATCGTCTCCAACCTCATGACCCCATTATTATTATTATTATTATTATTATTATTATCGACAAAATCAACAAGTTTGAATTGTTCAACTAAAACACCGTCCCGTTGGAATGTGGTATGACATTTACTATGTTTAAGAGCACGTGTCGTCCGTGCTTCTTCGAATCGAAATCAGAATGGTTGCAATAAAAATTAGAACGACTATATATCCTCTTATGTATTTGATTCGTGATCGAAAATTAGAGTGCGAATTGTATTTGGCGGGATTGGAGCATTCCCGTTCTTTTCTAAAATTGAAATGGGAATAAAGCTTCCCACAACCGAACAATTGGAATGAGACTATTCTTTTCCATTCTCGTTCCAGAGTCCAACCCTCAACCAAATATGTTTTAAATGCGATAGGACTTTTAATTAAACCATAACGCTGTCAACACAAGATGCAGAATTAAAGCCTGTAGTAAATTTTGATTGGGTTTCTTCAGAGCTAGGCAGATGTGATACATTTACAAAAGTTTTAAGATTCTTAATGTTTTTGTTGATTTTTTTTTTTTTTTTTTTTTTGGATACAATTTATGCTTCTAAATGTTAGCATGAGCATCCTGCTAATGGGACCACATTACAGTTCCACTGCCAAAGATCTACATGATGGTTTCAGGATGAAGAGGGGACAACGGCAGGGGGCCCCGTCTGTGCTGGAATGGCAAATCGTTGGTTCGCATGTCGAATATTAGCTTTGAAGTGATGATGGTATGGGAATCTCTTGGATTGGGTGGTTGGATTACGAAGACGAGCAAAGATTGCTTTGTTTCAACTTTCTTTAGGTGATCGGAATCCCTTGGACAAGCAAGATGAGATCATTGCTTTTGGATTGGTGCGATCATTGATGCACCACGCGAGACTGCAATCCGAAAGCGCATCCGACGGAAAAAAAATTCATATTTATATGAATTCAAAAGAAGATCGTAAAGTTTTTCTTGCTTTTTTCCTCCTTATATTATGGTATTTGAAAAAGTTTAATTAAAACCAATCTGCATCTTGCTCGGAGAGAAAGAGAAGATACAGGAAAGCTTGCCTCCTAAAAAAATAGCAAATAGAGACGCAAAATGAATATTTGAAAAGAATAATGGAAATGAAAATAACATAATAAATTAAACATAACATTTTGTTTTTCATTTTTATTTTAAATAAATGTGTAAAAGGATAAACTAAAAGCATACTAAATCAAGTACGGTAATAAGACTAATATAAGAATCCCCCTTTGTGCACATGATCTTTCAACTCTATCAATAAATAACTAGCTTGTTATATCTCCCTTTTAAAAAATATATAACCTGAAACTTATAATATATAATAAAATTAAAATAGAATAATAAAATATATAACAAAAAAGGTAAAAAAAATGAAACAAATAATTCAAAATTAAAATTTAAGAAAATAACCAAAATAAAAAATGAAGGTGACTCAAAAAGTAAGTTTAGAGAAATACATCATCATATATATGGTAGAACTAAAAAAGAAAAAGACAACTTGCCCGATAAAACTAAATTAAAAATCTAAAATATCAACAATATTTGAAAGAAAATATAGAACAAAATAACTAAATGTAAATAAAATTAAATCAAAAATACAAAACAAAAATTAAAATATTGAAAAACTAAAAATTATAAAAAATATTAAATATAATTAAAAAATAAATTATAATATTAAAATATTAAACTAATATATTTAAAGGATAGATATATAATTAGAGATAAAATAATTGGACCTTTCGATTTGATTCTATTCTATTAGCTTCCAACTGGTGTCTTATTTTATAGGTTGATAGTTATTTCTAACAATTAAATAGTTTTTTGTCTTAATAACTCACTCCTTCATGGTTGCTAAGTTATTTGCATAAATAACTCTTCATTACCTTAATAATTTTTCTTAGATGAGACTTCTTTTATAATGAGCAATGAGTGGCCGGCCAATATGATCTCTTAATTATCAAGTTAAATATTTATGAATATAATAAGATCGATTTCTTTATTATAATTGGTTAATGATTGTTGGTGCAGAATCTAGTTGACGTTAGATCAAGCTGGAGTGGAAGAGGACGAGGTCGTCGTCGGTGACCTGCAAAATAAAATTATGTCCGGAGTTGGTGGTGGTGGCTCTGGCAGAACCCTTCAACGATCAAATCAGCTCTTCTGACCAACAGAAATGGAATGCTCAGGAATGAGAAGTAAGCTTTGAGCTTTAAAGGGGAGAGGAGTGCTTAGAGAAAGCATATCTGGAGGGTTTTTTTTATAGATGGAGCTTGTAGCGGGTTGATGGTGACAGCTGCAGCTGCCTGATAGTGGGCCACTCGAGATCTGACAGAGTCAGTCACAGAAGGAGGCACCATTTGCAGCGTCGCTAGCAACAGATTAATGGTGACAGCCATCACTGTCTGATAGTAGATCGCTGTCATCCGCAGCGGATTGATGGTGACAGCTGCAGCCGTTCGATACTAAGCTACTCGAAGCTGCATGGAGGGTTGAAGAGCTTTGACGTATATCCATTTCGGAGGAGTTCGGACTTCCAAAAGAAATATGGCTACAGAAGATCGTCCAGGAGGAACGCTAGTTGAAGGAGCCTGGAAGGAGTTTGGCTCCTGTAGGCATTTGACTGGAAGAGCATGAAGAAAGTTTGTCTCTCATCGGAGATCGACTGGAGCTCGACCGCTGAGAAGTTTGGCAGGGTGAAGAAGTTTGGCTAAGGCCCGACGGCTGGGGAGTTTGAAAAAAGCTCGATCGCTGAGGAGTTCGATCGGCTGAATAAGTTCGGCTAAGACCTGACCGCTGGAAAGTTCGATCGGTTGAAGGAATTTGGCTAAGACTCGGCAGCTGAAGCTCTTTCGTGGCTACCGATTGCATTAGGTTGAGCATCGAATTGGACTTCGATAGGAGTGAGGTTTATCCCCAACAATAGTCCCCCCACTTTCAAGTTCAAAACTCGAAGAAAGGGAGTGCAGGAAAGGCGACTGCCGAAATTCTCTTCAAGGCTCTGCACTAGTTCAGGTTGAAGCTTATGGAAGATTTCGTCTCCAACCGAGATTGAAGAAGATCTCATCTCCTGCGATCGAGGTCGAAGGTTGAGCTCCTCGGGGGAGATATTATCTCCAGCAATCGAGGTTGAAGTTGAAGTTGAGGCTCGGGAAGACCTCATCTCCTACAGTCGAGACTGACTCGGTCGCTCGGGGGAAATCTTATCTCCTACAATCGAGAATGATATGGATGCTCGGGGGAGATTTTATCTCCTACAGTCGAGATTGGCTTGGGGGAGATCTTATCTCCTACAGCCAAAGTTGATACGGACGCTCGGGGAAGATGTTATCTCCTATAGTCGAGGTTGGCCCAGTCGCTCGAGGGAGATGTTATCTCCTGCAGTCGAGGTTGATACGGATGCTCAGAGGAGATTTTATCTTCTGCAGCCAAGATTGGCTCGGGAGATATCTTATCTCCTGCGGTCGAGGTTGGTCCGATCGTTCGAAAGAGATCTTATCTCCTGCAGCCGAGGTTGAAGCTTGGAGGAGATCTTATCTTCTACAGTCGAGGTTGATACGAGCGCTTGGGGGAGATCTTATATCCTGTAGCTGAGATTGGCCTGGTCGCTCGGGGGAGATCTTATCTCCTGCAGTCGAGGCTGACTTGGTCGCTCGGAGGATATCTTATCTCCTGTAGTCAAGATTGATACGAGTGCTCGGGGGAGATCTTATCTCCTGCAGTCGAGGTTAGCCCGATCGCTCGGAAGAGATCTTATCTCCTACAGCCGAGATTAATATGGGTGCTCGGGAAAGCTCTTATCTCCTACAGCCAAGGTTGAAGTTCGAGAGAGATTTTATCTCCTACAGCCGAGGTTGAAGCTTGGGAGAGATCTTATCTCCTGCACCCGAGGTTGATACGATCGCTCGGAAGAGATTTTATCTTCTGCAGTCGAGATTGGCCCAATTACTCAAGGGAGATCTTATCTCCAACAGTCGAGGTTGATACGGATGCTCGGAGGAGATCTTATCTCCTGCAGTCGAGGTTGGCCCGATCGCTCGGGGGAGATCTTATCTCCTATAGCCGAGGTTGAAGGACTTCGACTCGCTCATGTTAGGACGAGGTTCTCTTTCTGTTCTTAACACGACCACTATTGATTACTTCTTTTCTGTCATCACATAATTTTTACACCAAAAAATAATATTATTGAAATAAAAGAATTTTACTGAAGAAAAGTTACTGGCAGCACGTCTCCAAATTTTCTATGTTTCAGGATCGTGGGAATGTTGTTCTTCTGAATTCCTTTAGGCGGTAAGTCTCGAGCCGGACGACCTCCTCTATCTCATGCCGGGCTTCTCAATTTGGAGCTAGCTTCTCTTGGCTTTGAAGCTGGGAGATGATGGCTCGCCGAAATACCAAGTTCTTCCCGGACGTGGTGTTGATAATACGGGAGGCAGTTGATCTTTTTGTTGTTCCTCCATCATCGAAACCTTTTGAGAAGAGGGCCTCTTCGCGCCCTTCTATCGGGGCTCCCTTGATGACAAGCTGGAGGAGTTCGGGCTCGCTTGTGCTCGAAGGGAGCTTGTGAGCATGGCCGAACTTCACTCGGCTCTCCATCGATGATGGGTCTGTTAGACTCATCCGCCCGCCCCTCTCGTATGGCTTCTTCATCCTTCAACTTGAAGGCTTCTTCCATACGGGCATATCCCTCAGCCCAAACTAGCAGATCGGCGAAGTTCCTAGGATACTTTTTCTCCAGGAAGAATAGCAAGTCATTCTTCTAAAGGCCACCCTTGAGTGCAGCCATGGCAACAAACTGGTCCAGATTTTAGACCTCCAAAGCAACAGCGTTAAATCAGGTGACATAAGCTCGGATAGATTCTCTCTGCTTCTGCTTGACATTCATCAAAAGATCTGAACCTCGGCACGGACGTCGGCTGCTGATGAAGTGAGCCACGAACTGATGGCTTATCTGATCAAAAGAAAAGATTGTACTTGGCTTCAACATCGAGTACCAATTTTTTGCTGCTTTTTTTAAGATAGATGGAAAGGCTCGGCACAATATGGCATCTGGTGCACCATGGAGTAGCATCATGGTTCGGAAGGCCTCTAGATGATCAACTGGATCAGAGGTTTCGTTGTAGCTTTCAAATTGAGGAAGCTCGAAGTTTGGCGGGATGGGCTCTTGCATAATCCGAGGGGAGAAAGAAGGATCGGTGCAGACATCGTCAAGGTGAGCCGGGGCGACGTGGTTGAGCTCCTCAATCCATCGGTCCATCTTCCGTAGTCTGTGATCGAGGGCATCATCTTGATTGCAGATCTTGGGGGCTTCCAACTACAAATGGAAAAGGTTTCCTTCAAAGGAGAACCATGATCCGAATATAGATTCTCTACTCTCTATTTTTCCTTTCCAGAGATGATGGGTACGCTAGCCCGAGTATTCTTCCTTGGGGCCGATTTTCGATATTTCGATGGTGGGTTTTCTGATGGAGTCACCGTCAGAGGCTGCTGCATGGCCTACACTATCTCGATGAGGCTCTGAACCCGCTGCATCAGCAGGTTGAACTGCTCCGCATTTACCATGGCTACAAGCAAAACTTGAGTTGCCAGGACTGAAGCAGGAGCATATGGATCGGGACAGAATCGGGCCACGGAGGTCGTTGATCGTCGGGTCGAAGCTCTCCTGGGAAGCATTTTCTCTTGAAAAAGAACTCTGAAGAGGAAGAAGGGAGATCTCTAGAGAGGGAAGAGAGAGGTCATCACTGAGCACTCCTTTAAGAATAGGAGAACCTCAGAGGCAGAAGGGTCCTCCTTCTAGCACCAATTCTATTGGTGCAGAATTTGATTGATGTTGGATCGAGCTGGAGTAGAGGAGGATGAGATCGCCGCTGGTGACCTGCAAAATAAAGTTCCATCCGGAGTCGATGGTGGTGGCTCTAGCAAAATCCTCTGACGATCAAGTCAGTTCTTCTGGCCAACAAGAATGGAATGCTCAGAAATGAGAAGTGAGCTTTAAACTTTAGAGGGGAGAGGAGAGCTTAGAGAAAGCATATATAGAGGATCCCTTTTTATAGACGGAGCTTATAGCAGATTGATGGTGACAGTTGTAGCTGCCTGATAGTGGGCTGCTCGAGATCTGACGGAATCAATCACGGAGGAAGATGCTGCTAGCAATAGATTGATGGTGACAGCCATCGCCGTCCGATAGCAGATCACTATCGCCCACAGTGGATTGATGGTGATGGATGTAGTCATCCGATACTAAGCTACTCGAAGCCGCATAGAGGGTTGAAGAGCTTTGACGTATATCCATATTGGAGGAGTTCGGACTCTCAAAGGAAATATGGCTAGAGAGGATCACTCGGGAGGAACGCTAGCTAAAGGAGCCCGGAAGGAGTTTGGCTCCTGTAGGCATTTAACTGGAAGAGCACGGAGGGAGTTTGGCTCTCGTCGGAGATTGACTGAAGCTCGATCGTTGAGAAGTTCGGCAGACTGAAGGAGTTCGGCTAAAGTCCGACCACTGGGGAGTTCGAAAAGAGCTCAACTACTGAGGAGTTCGATCGACTGACGAAGTTCGGCTAAGATCCGACCGTTGGAGAGCTCGGTGGGTTGAAAGGATTCGACTAAGACTCGACCGCTGAAGCTTTTCCGTGGCTATCGATTGCATTAGGCTGAGCATCGGACTGAACTTCGGTAGGAATGGGATTTATCCCCAACAATGATTAACTATTTTTTTTAATATAGATGATAATATAGAAAATCTCAATGATCTCATGCTTGGTTATTAAGACAAAATATTAATTTGTACTAGTCAACTATTAATTTATATGGTTAATCATCACCATTTAAAAGCTGATTATAGTCTCTATTTTTTTTTGTTGGAGCATGAATATATTGAAGGAAAGTAAGGATGAGAGTAGATCATTCATTTAAACAATAATATAATCATCATTATTAATTATGCCAAAAAATTATTAACTAAATACTATAAAATAATTATTTTTGTTAATATATATATCATTTCAAAAAAAAAGTGTTCTTTCTACTTGTACTGAGATTCAACAAGCAGCCCCACGCTGGCAATACTTGCAAAGAGGCATATCTCTCACATTTTGCTAGGTTGTTGTTATATTTTTGTTGACGCAGAAACTGGTAGTCGCCAGAATTCGCTGGAGTGAAGGCAGATGGGGTCGTCGTCGGAGACCTACAAAATAAAGTTCTGTCCGAAGTCGATGGAGGGTGGCTCTGGCAGGACCCTCCAACGATCAAGTCAGCCCCAGTCAACAGGAATGGAGTGCTCGATAGAGTTTTGAGGAAGAGAAAAGAATTTTCAGAACCTGACCTAAGTGTATCCGGAGGATCTTTTTATAGAGGGAGCTTGTTGTAACCGCCTTGATTAATGATTATCATAACTATCCTGATCAATGTCGGTCATTTATTGATTTGATAAATGTCGATCGTTATTGATTCGATAAATATCGATCGTTATTATCATGTAACCGTAGCGGGATTGCCTGCAGGAATCCATCATAAGAAGTTTGGCTTTTATGAAAGTTCGGCCATTGAGAAGCCTGAAGAAGTTCGCAGGGAGTTCGGCTTCCGTAGAAGCTCGACCGCTGGAGAAGTCCGTAGGGAGTCTGACTTTCGTAGAAGCTCGGCCGCTGGGTATCTGGGATGAGTTCAACTTCTGAAGAAATCCGATCGGAGAGGAAGCTTGGAGGAAGTTCGGTCGCTAAGTGGTTCGGCTAAGGCTCGTCCGCTGAGGAGTTCGGCCACTGGAAGTCTAAAAGAGCTCGACCGCTGGAGAGTCCGATCGGTTGAAGGACTTCGGCTGAGGCCCGACCGTTGAGGAGTTCGATCGACTGTAGAAATTCGGTTAAAACGCGTCCGCTGAAGCTCTTCTGTGGCTACTGGTTGCATTAGGCTGAGTATCGAACTGGACTTCGATAGGAGCGAAGTTTATCCCCAACAGTAGCCCCCCCACTCTCGAGTTCGAAACTCGAAGGAGATGACTGCCGAAGTCTTCCTCTGAGCCTCGTGCTGGTCCATGTCGAAGCTCGGGGAAGATCTCATCTCAGGATGAGGTTATCTCCGATCTTATCTCTAGCCAAAGTGAAAGTTGAAGCTCTCCGACCGAGGTTGGCCCGGTCGCTCGGGTTAGAATGAGGTCCTCTTCCTGTTCCTAACTTCGACTTTGCTCGCGTTAGGACGAGGTTCTCCTCCTGTTCCTAATGGGCTATGGGGGCACATTCGGACCATCGTCCATCTCCTTCCGTCTCGTCTAAAGTGAACGAGGCCTTCGATTTTGCTTGCATTAGGATCAGGTCCTCCTCCTATTCCCAACGGACTATGGGGGCACATGCAGACCATCGTCCGCGCCTCTCCCTCCATCTCGTTCTTTGTGAACGAGGTCTTCGATTTTGCTCGCATTAGAATGAGGTCCTCCTTCTTTTCCTAACAAGCTGTGGGGGCACATGCAGACCATCGTCCACGTCTCTCCCTCCATCTCGTTCTTTATGAATGAGGCCTTCGACTTTGCTCGCATTAGGACGAGGTCCTCCTCCTGTTCCTAGCGAACTGTGGGGGCACATGCGGACCGTCGTCCGCGCCTCTCCCTCCGTCTCGTCCTTCGTGAACGAGGCCTTCAATTTTGGGAAGGTCTTATTTCCCACGATCGATGTTAATTCGGGGCAGATCTTCTCTCCTACAGTCGAGGTTTAGAGGTCTTTGACCTGCTTGCGTTAGGATGAGGTTCTCCTCCTGTTCCTAACACGGCGACTATTGACTGCTTCTTTCCTGGCAATGTATTCCCGAATTCTTTATGACTCAGGGTCGTGGTAGCATTGTTCCTCCGCCCTTCTTTATGCAGACGACCTTTTCTATCTCATGCTGGCCTCCTCACTTTGGAGCATACTTCTCTTGGCTTCGACGTTGGGACCTGGGGTAACATTGACGACGTCGTGAGGCGGCCGACCTTATCGTTTCTTGATACGACAGTGCCCTTCGTCGATCTTCAGGCTGAAGTCGAATGAATTTACCCAGCCGCCCCTTTCTAACGAGCTCCTCGATTTCGTCTCGGAGCTGGATGTACTCCTCAGTGTCGTGGCCGTGGTCGCGATGGTAGAGGCAGTACTTGCTTCGGTCACGCTTGTTTGGGGGAGACCGTAACCCGGCAGTTGGTTCTTAACTTCGGTGAGAATCTGAGTTCGAGGAGCGTTGAAGGAGGCATAGTCGCGGAACCTTCTGGGAGGAGGGCTTCTTCGCACCCCTCTATCGGGGCTTCCTTAGTGGCGAGCTCGAGGTGAAGTTCGACCTTACTTACGCTGGGGAGGTCGTGGACGCGGCCAAACTTGTGAGACCCTCCACGGGAATTCCTTGGTGGCGAGCTCGAAAAGTTCGGGTCTTGTGCTGTGGAGGTCGTAAGCACGGCCGAACTTCATTTCGTCCTTTTGTGAGACCTACGGGAGAACTTCATGCCCTTTATCGGAGCTTCCTTGGAGTCAGGGAGTCTTCACTTATCCTGGGGCGATCATGAGTGCGGTCGAACTTCATCTCACCTCCTATGAAATCTTTGTAGGGGTCTTCCTTAGTGACAATCTCGAGCGGGAGTTGTTTGCACCGAACTTCATTCCGACGATGAGGTTTGAGGGAGAGTTTGGCCTCACTTGCACCGAACTTCATTCGGCGGGAGAACTTCATTTCGCCCTCACTTGTGCTGAACTTCCTGCTTCTTTTGTCCAGACTTCCTTGACAACGAGCTCAAGGGTGAGCTCGATTTTTCTTGAGCTGCCGAACTTTATTCCGCTTTCCTGCGAAAGCTTCCATGGGAAGAGTTCATGCCATTTCGTCGGGGCTTTCTTGGAGTCATACTCGAGAGGGAGTCCTCGCTTGCCCTGGGGTGGTTGTGAGCTCGGCCGAACTTCGTCTCACCTCGTGTGAAATCTTTGTAGGGGGCTTCCTTGGTGACATACTCAGGCTAGAATTCGGGCTCACTTGCGTTGAACTTTATTTCGATGACGAGCTTCGTGGTGGAGTTCGGCCTCACTTGCGCCGAACTTCACTCCGCTTTTCCGTGAAAGCTTCCACGGGAGGACTTCATGCCCCTTCCTCGATGATGAGCTTCGAGGGGGAGTTCGACTTCCTTCGCACCGAACTTCATTCCGCTTTTCCGCGAAACCCTTCATGGGAGAACTTCCTACTGCTTTTGTCCGGACTTCCTTTGGGACGAGCTCGAGGGGACCTCGGCTTTCCTCACGCCGGACTTCATTTCGAATCTTCATTCTGCTTTCCCGAGAGACCCTCCGTGAGAGAACTTCCTGCTTCTTTGTTGGAGCTTCCTTGATGATGAGCTTCGAGGTCGTGGACGTGGTCGAACTTCATTCCGCCTCCTTGGATGCGGTTGAACTTCATTCCGCCTTCTTGCAAAATCTTCTGTGGGGGAACTTCTTCCTTCTTTACCCGGACTTCTTTGACGATGAGCTCGAGGTGGAGCTCGGCTTTGCTTTAGCTGCCGAACTTCACTCCGCCTCCTGTGAATTCTTTATAGGACGTTTCATTGATGACATACTCGAGATGGGGGAGTTTAGCTGGCTTGAGCGATGAGCTTCGAGGGGGAGTTCGGCTTCGCTTCCGCCGAACTTCGTTCCGACCTCCTCGTGAAACCTTCTGTGGGAGAACTTCTGATCTCCGTTTCTCCTTCCTAAGGGCGATTGGCATGTTCAAATGCTTTTTCTTAAGGTCGATTTCTCGCGTCCTCATGACGGATTTGCTAGAAAAGTCTCCGTCGGAGGTTGTCGCACAATCAGCATCATCTCGGCGGGGCCCCGGATCCGACCAGCAGGTTGAGCTACTCCACGTCTGCGATGGCTTTGTATGAAAACTGGGCTGCCGGGGCTAAGATAGGAACAGATGGATCTGGCACGCAGGTTGCCGATCGTCGAGTCGAAGCTCTCGAGGCATTTTCTCTTCGGGAGAAAACTCTAGTGAGGAAGAAGAGGGATCTCCGGAGTGAGAGAAATCATCGCCGAGCACTCCTTTAAGAACAAGAGAACCTCTGAGGTTCGATGCCCTTCCTCTAGCGTCAATCTGTTGACGCAGAAACTGGTAGTCACCGAAATTCGCTGGAGTGGAGGCAGATGGAGTCGCCGCCGGGGATCTGCAAAATAAAGTCCCGTCCGAAGCTGGTGGGGGGTGGCTCCGGCAGGACCCTCCGACGATCAAGTCAGCCCCAGTCAACAGGAATGGAGTGCTCAGTAGAGTTTTAAGGAAGAGAAAAGGATTTTCAGAACCTGGCCTAAGTGTATCCGGAGGGTTCTTTTTATAGAGGAAGCTTGTTGTAACCGCCTTGATTAATGATTGTCGTAACTGTCCTGATCAATGTCGGTCGTTTATTGACTTGATAAATGCCGATCGTTATTGACTCGATAAATGTCGATCGTTATTATCGTGTAACCATAGCGGGATTGCCTGCAGAAATCCATTATAAGAAGTTCGGCTTTTATGAAAGTTCGACCGTTGAGAAGCCCGTCCGCTGAAGAAGTTCGTAGGGAGTCCGGCTTCCGTAAAAGCTCGACCGCTAGGTATCTGGGATGAGTCCGACTTTCAAAGAAATTCGGCCGGAGAGAAAGCTTGGAGGGAGTTCGGTCGCTAAGTGGTTCGACTAAGGCTCGTCCGCTGAGGAGTTCGATCGTTGGGAGTCTGAAGGAGCTCGACCGTTGGAGAATTCGGTCGGTTGAAGGACTTCGACTGAGGTCCGACCGCTGAGGAGTTCGATCGACTGTAGGAATTCGACTAAAACGCATCCGCTGAACCTCTTCTATGGCTACTGATTATATTAGGCTGAGTATCGAATTAGACTTCGGTAGGAGTGAGATTTTTTTTCAATAATTTTATTTTATTTTATTTATTTTGCTCCAACGCACGAAGCAAAGGGATAGACCCATGTCTTCCATTCGTCATTTTTCAGGAAATTCAGGGACTCTCATGTAATTCCACGCTCATATATCTTTTCTTTAATTCGCTATGAAGTTGGATGACTCCAGCCGTTCTTTCCACCGGACGGTGAGACCAGGAAGCCGCGAAAAGATCAAACCGTGGAACCCCACCTCTCTCCAGCCGACGACCCCTTCCTCGCGCGTTCATCCTCGACCGTCCATCTCTCCATCCAACGGCTTGCATCTCCTCACTCCCTTTGCTTCCCCCTTTCCCGTGACGCGGTCGAGTAATGGTCACCCGAAAAAATTCGTAAAAGCCGGCGATTGTTCCAAGTTCCAACCTTTGCCTTGTGTCTTCCAGCTCACGCCTCATACAACGCCGAATCGCTGGCATAAATACTCTCCCTTCCCCTTCCCCAAAGAGAAAAAAATTAAAAAAAAAAAAAGAAAAAACCTCTCGCGATCTTTTGCTCTTGTCCTGCACGTCTTCAATGACGATCTCTTCCTCCCCTCTTCCTCGCCCATCTTCTCCCCCTCCTCTCCCAAACCCCTGCGATTCCAACCTCGTCCGATCCCTTCTTCGGCTCTCGAGAGAGATTTCCCTCTTCGAGCCTCCCAAATCCCTCCCCAACCGAAACTTCTCTTCAATTACCCGCAAATCGAAGCTCCTGGCACTGTTCTTCGAGGAGCTCCTCCGCGATCCCACCTCCGATCTCCCCCGATACGCCTCCCTCTGTCTCAAAGAGATCCTTCTCGTTCTCCAGCGCTTCAAGGCCTTGCTCGGTGATTGCTCCACCCGGAGCCGAATGCGGCTCCTCCTCCAGGCCGACACCGTCGCCAACGAGTTCCACGAGCTCACCCTCGAGATCTCCATTCTGCTGGACATTCTCCCTCTAGCTGAACTGGATGTGGGGGAGGATGTGAGGGATCTGGTGGATATGGTCCGCCGCCAGTGCCGGCGGTCGGCGGCCGCTGTGGATCCGGCGGAGGCGACGCTACGGGGCGAGATATTTGACATCATCTGCGAGATCGAGAGGGAGATCGTCCCCGATCGGTCCAAGCTGGAGGCTGTGTTCGAAAAATTGGGGCTTGACGACTCCCGGAGCTGCCGGGACGAGATAGAGTCGCTGGAGCGCGAGATCGGCGACCAGGTTGCCGAAAAATGGACGGCGGCGATGATCGCCCTCGTCGGCCTTGTCCGCTACGCCAAATGCGTCCTCTACGGCGCCTCCACGCCGAAGGCGGAGTCCGCCGGAAAATTTAGCTTCTCGGCGACCGATGTCGCCGTGCCCCCGGACTTCCGGTGCCCGATCTCGCTCGAGCTGATGCGGGATCCCGTCGTGGTGGCGAGTGGGCAGACGTACGATCGGGAGTCCATCAGCCGGTGGATCGCCTCCGGGCATGCCACGTGTCCCAATACCGGCCAGGCCCTCTCCCACACCAACCTGATCCCCAACAAAGCCCTTAAGAATTTGATCTTCCAGTGGTGCCGCGAGCAGCACGTGCCGTTCGTCGGCGAGGTTCCCGGGAACGGCGGAAGGGCAACCGCCGTCAGCGCCAACAAGGCCGCCCTCGAGGCAACGAGGATGACGGCGTCGTTCCTCGTCCAAAAGCTAGCCGCCTCGTCGTCGACGGAGGCGGCGAACCGTGTCGTCCACGAGCTCCGCCTTCTCGCCAAATCCGGATCCGATAACCGCGCCTTCGTGGCGGAAGCCGGTGCCATTCCGTTACTCCTGCCCCTTCTCCGTTCGGATGACCCTGGCCTCCAAGTTAACGCCGTTACTGCTTTGCTCAACCTCTCTATCCTGGAAGCCAACAAGAGGCGGATCATGCATGCGGACGGCGGCGTTGACGGCATCGTAGACGTGATGGCGAGCGGCGCCACGTGGCGGGCGAAGGAGAACGCGGCAGCCACGATCCTGAGCCTCTCCTCCATCCACGTCTACCGCAGGCGATTGGGCAGAAACCGCTGTGTCATTGACCACTTGGTCAATCTCGTCAAAGCGGGGCCCACCAGCACGAAGAAAGATGCGCTGGCGGCGATTTTAAGCCTGGCCGGCGATCGGGAAAACAACCCACGGTTGGTGGAGGGCGGCGTGGTGGAGACGGCGCTCGGGGCGGCGGAGGTGGCAGAGGAGGCGGTAGCTGTGCTCGCTGCGGTGGCGAAAAGGGGCGGCGCGAAGGCGGTGGGGGAGGCGGAAGGGTCCACCGCGAAGTTGGTTCAGGTTTTGAGGCGCGGGTCGGACTGGGCGAGGGAGAGCGCTGCGGCGGCGCTGGTCCTGGTCTGCCGGCGGGCTGGTGTCTCCGCGGTAGCGGAGGTGGCGGCGACGCCGGGGATCGAGTGGGTGATATGGGAGCTGATGGGATCGGGGACCGAGAGGGCGAAGCGGAAGGCAGCCGCCCTGTGCCGGATCTGCCGGCGGTGGACCGCTGAGTTGGAGACCGACCGGGTGGTCACATTTTCCGCGCTGACCATCACGGCTTCCCCCACCGCGGTGGCGCATGCTTGAAGCCTTGTTCATCCTCATGTACAACATTAAATTACGTGCTCTCTCAGCGGGCGTTTGTGATTAGCTCGTTATTTTTTTATACCGGAGGTTCTTTTTTTTAATATTTTTTATTTTTAAATACGGTTAGATTGAGATTGATTTGCTAGGGAATAAGAAATGAAATAAAGAAAATAAAAAAAATATATTCTTTTCTTTTCTTTTCTTTTTGTTTAACGGGAACCAACGATAGCCGCACCAAATCCTTTGAGCCGTCGCGATCCAAGAAGCTACCTTTTGGCAAATAGAAAACCAGCTTAGATATGATCGGATCCGGTTTGATGGATCCATGAGAGCGAATCAGATTTCAAATTTGGATCCATCTATATTTTAGATATTTGATCAAGTTTTTTTTTAAAAAAAATTAAAAAATATTTATTTTAAAAAAAAATTTGATCAAATTTATTTTAAAAAATAATTTATTTTTAAGTGGTAGGAGAAATAATTATTTTGCTATGAAGAGAAAACAGAAAATTATAGTTTTTTCTTAGAAGCAGAAGTAAAAAATTAATTTTTTAAAATAAAAATATTTTTATTCAAAATTATTATTTATCATAGCTATCTCTATTTATTTTTACCTAATTCTTTCATTATTTATTGAATAATATATTTTAATATATGTATATTATCATATAATAAATATATAAAATATTTAATATATATTATCTTTGGATTAATTATATTTATACTGATTAAAATTTTAATATATTTTTTATTTTAATTAAATAAAATTAAAATTAAAATTAATCATAATAAATATTTAAAATTATTTATTTATTTAAATAATATTAATTATAAAGTAAATCTATATATGTATTTTTTTGTAATTTGATAGCCAAAAATATTTTTTTAAAAGATTTATCAAATACCAACTATTTTTTAAATACTGATAAAAATGCTTATCAAATGATTTTACTAAATACAAACTATTTTTTTTTACAATATTTTTTCTAAAATTTTATTTTAAAAAAATAATTTAAAAAATAAATTAATTTTTACAACTTAGCCAAATAGATTTTTGGATTTATTGATTTCTGATCCAACTCGATTGTTACATAAATCTAATTTGGATTTTCTGACCTATTATCTGAACCCGTTGTACCCATTAGCCTAAGGTTTGTGGGGGCTAAGCAATCTATCATTTACTCTTCTGAATCATGATTTGAGATTACTCCCAAATGATGATGTAGTTTTATTGATTTGAAATAAGAGATGCTGTGATCTCATCAATATAAGCTTCTTGATATAATTTTATTCGGATGATATAGGACACGAGTTGCAGCAAATTACGTAGTTGAGTAATACTCTTAGATGAGAAGTTTGGCTTTTAAGCTATAAATTGATACTATATATATATGACTGATTTGGGATTCAATCCAGGCTTTGTTTCAATTTATTGGACATCTTTAAATATAATAATTCATATAATCCAGTGGAATGCTAAACTTTTAGAACTCTTTTCAATTATTTTTTTTAGATGAAAAAGATTATCATGCTAAATGTATCATAAATTTATTTTAAAAAGATTTTCATATTCTATGATGGAGCTAGGATTTTTCTGTCCAAATTTAACTCTTTCACTTTTGAACTCCATATATGTACTTAGATCCAATCCAAATCCAATCTATACATGACTTCTTCAAATTAGGACTAAGTTATACATAGATGTAATCCGATCCAACCTGCATATCTCATTAGATCAAAAATTTTAGCCATAAGTTTGATTTGACTCGACCTATTCTTTTATTAGGTTGGATCTAAATCTAATTTTAGGACCAAACAAAAAATGGAGTTGTATTAAGATCACTCATAACCTAATCTGATTCAACCCATTTGCATCTCTAGTGGCACATAACAATATTGAACATGATTGTTCTTTTTAGCAAGCCGCAGCCTAAGCAAGGTGTACCATTTTTCATTGGTGAATCCTAACCATTGACCTGGTTATTCTAAAACCAGGCCAAAATTATGGGTGTCGAGACCAATCCTAAATTTGAACCAAAAGGACTGCCGTGCAATATGTTTATGCATACCTAAAAATAAACAATTCAAACATGGTAGGCTATAGCGACCTTATGTATCTATGATTATAGAAATCTATGTTTCTTTTAGATTAAGGGAACACATAATTTTTCTCCTTTTAGTCCGTACTACATTTTATTTCTATGAGGTATTGAACTCTTATTTTGATTTTTTTTAGACCTTCATATGTTCGATTCATTACTTGTAGGGTTCTTTTGATTTGACTTATTTGGCCTAGCAAGTTACATGTGTAAATCATATGAAAGATATTAGATTTAACTCTTAATATGGTCTAATTGTCACTTAGTCAGATTTAATTCATTAGATCAACTTCTAAATTAATTATGGTAAGCCCAATTAATTAAAAAATTCTTTTGTTAATAAAACTTAGACCGAAATTTCTATTCTAATTAGAAATTAGTCTTTTGATGGGATAAGACAAGTATAAGTATAAATAGAGGTGGTCTGATCCCTTTTCTTCAACTCTCAGAAGAATGTGATGATTCCTATCGATCGTCCGTATTAAGATAGAGGGTAAGAAAAAAGAAGATCAACTACCTATGAAAGAAATATTAGATACTATGCAGGGTACGTAATCATCGTGGTAGTGAGACGATGGTGTAAGGTATGTTTTATTTTGATTTTGCATGAATATTAGAACATGATGTAAGCATAAAAATTAGATTATCTAACATATGGTATTAGAGCCCTGGTTTCATGCTTCGTATTCATGTAAAATTTTTTTCGACAAATTTTAGTTTAATTTTGAAAAAATTATGATTTTATAATTTTTTAGAATTAATTAAAGTTTAGAAAATTAAATTAAAGTTTTATTAATTTTTAGAAAATAAAAGAATAATAAAAAAGGAGGGTTTTGGGGTTGGCTGCACCAGTTGACCCATGCTGTCCGTCGAACGAGGCAGCAGCAGCCGGCAGGCCGGAGATGTAGCAGTCGCCATGGTGGGGTCAGTGGTGGACCATGCCGTCCATGGCTTCTATGGTCGCGAGAACTGTGACTTTTGCTGCAGTATAGGAAGACGGCAACAGGCGGATTGGGTGGGGGCAGCGGCAACATCGCTGCACGTAATGTTTGGGTTTGGTAGCGGCGGTGGGGGGCAACGCCCGATTTGTTGTCCTCCCTCTTGGTCCTCCGTTGGTCGAGGAAGCAAGTGGCGACCATTCAGCCACCCATCCAGTGCAAGGGGAGGTGGCGGCAGCCATAGGGGTTTTGAAAATTTTTTGATCTGGGAAGAAAGGTTTAATCGGATTTGGATTTTGGGTCTAAACCCGAAACCCAAAATCCATCCAGGATCCATTTAATAAAAAAAATATTTTTTGCATCTAAGCTCTCGAAAAAGTTTAAATTCTGAAAAGATCTTTTGGACAATTTTGTAATTTAGTCTTTTAGGGCAGTTTTGCAATTTAGTTGCTAATAAATTAATAAATTATGTTAAAGTCCCTACTAGCTTTATGATAATTTTTTAAAGCTACTATTTTATAGAAAAGCCCTTATTTTTTATTATTTATTGTTAAGTTCTTTATTGTTAAAATTTGCTTATTTTTCATCTGATTTAAGCGATTTTGAATCGTTGGACTTATGATAGTTTAAAAAATATTATAGTTAAATTTTTCATATAAAATAAAATATTTAAATTGATAATTTTTCTTACTAATGTACTATTTAAATGTGTTTTCACATAGCTCCAAAAGATCCGGAGTATTCTATGGATCTTAGATAGCTAAGTCATTCAGAGCACATGGTTTTCTCTCATTATAGTTTTAAAATAAATTAAAAGTCATAAAAAGTATGCTACTATAAATCAAGGACTCTTAGAATTGATACATACCAATATTTATGGCTATTTTATATCTTATTTTGAAAGGCAAAAATATTTTATGACCTCTATTAATGTTTTTTTATGTTATGGTTATATTTTTTTATTGTATGAAAAGTCTGAAGCTTTGGAAATATTTAAGATATAAAAAGCTGAAGTAGAAAATCAATTAGATAGAAAAATTAAGATTATAAGATTTAATAGGGATAATAAATACTACAGTAGATATGATGAATCAGACCGTAATTTTGGATCTTTTATCAAATTTTTTGAACGGTATGGTATTATAGCATAGTATACTATATCAAAAAATATCCAACAGAATGGTGTGAATGAAAGGCCAATAGCATCTTGATGGATATGGTGAGGAGTATGGTTAGTGAATCCTCATTATTCTTAAATTTATGAAAAGAAATCTTAAAAATCACTATGTATATCCTAAATCAGATATCTTATAATATGATTTCTAAAACTCCTTTGAATTATGGATGGATAAAAAACCAAGTTTAGAATATTTATATATTTGAAATTGTCCAGCAAAAGCTCGAATATATAACCTACAAGAAAAAAATTAGATCCCTGAACTGTTAGTTATCATTTTATAGGATATCCAAAAAGATCAAAGGATTTTAAATTTTATTATCCATCACATACCACTAGAATTATTAAAACTAAAACTACTAGATTTATTGAGATTGGTAAAAATAGTGGAAGTGGTACACCGCATAACGTAATGTTATAGAAAATAAGAATCTCTTCATATTATAGTAATATATAGAGATATTCCACTTGAGCCTCTTCAACCTGAAATTATGGAACATCAATAGGTGATTGATACACCACTTGAATAGACTATTAATAAATCTAATCTAATTAAAAATAATCATAATAATAATATTAAATCTGAAATATTAAGATATACTAAAATTAGAAGATCAGTTATTTTAAATGATTATGTTGTTTACTTATAAGAATGTGATTATGATATTGGAATGAAGAATGATTAAGTTTTATTTAAGAATTTTACGAAAAGCGATGATTCTGAACTTTATTTAGATGCCATAAAAGATGAGATGGAATTCATGAATAAAAATTAAGTCTAAAAATTTATCAAATTACCTGAAGGATTTAAGCTTGTAGGATATAAATGAATTTTTAAGACCAAACGAGATTCTAAAGATTATATCTAAAGATATAAGGCTAAACTTGTAGCAAAGAGTTCACTCAAAAGGAAGGTATTGATTATAATAAAATATTTTCTCCTATTTCTAAAAATGATTTCTTTAGAATCATTATGGCATTAGTTACTTATTTTGATTTAGAGTTACATCAAATGGATGTCAAGACTGCATTCTTGAATGGAGATTTAAAGAAAAAGGTAGATATAGAATAGCTTGAAGAATTTTTAGTGTAAGAAAATAAAAGATTGGTATGTAAATTTAAAAAATCTATATGATCTTAAACAAGCCTTCAGATAATGGTACTTAAAGTTTAATCATATCACTACTTCTTTAGATTTAAAAAAATATTGCTGATTAATATATATATCTGAAGGTAAGTGGGAGTAAGTTTATATTTTTGATACTATATATGGATGATATTTTACTAACTAGCAATGATTTTGGTCTCTTGCATGAAACTAAAAGTTTTTTTTTCGAATATTTTGATATGAAAGATATAAAAGACGCTTCTTATGTTTTTGATATAGAAATCTATCATGATAGAAATAAAATGTTACTTGATTTATCTCAGAGAAATTATATTACTAAGATCCTAGAAAGATTTGGAATGTTAAGTTGCTCATCAAGTAAAAAGCCAATCATTAAGGATGATAAATTTAGTAAATTTTAGTGTCCCAGAAATGAGATTGAAAAAAATCAAATGAAGGATATATTCTGTGCATCTATAGTGGGTAGTCTGATGTATACTCAAGTATATATTTATTCTGATATTAGTTTTGCTTTAAAAATACTTGGTAGATATCAGAGTGATCCAAAATTGACCACTAAAATGCTATTAAGAAGGTGATGCGATATCTTTAGAAAATTAAAAACTACATGCTTACTTATGAGATGACTGATCAGTTGGAGGTGATCGATTATTCATATATGATTATGCTGGTTGCCTCGATAGTAGGAAGTCCACATCATGTTACATCTTTCCGTTAGCTAGTGAAGCAATCTCATGGAGGAGTATAAAACAGCGTATTATTGTCTACTATACTATGAAAGCTGAATATATAAGCTACTATGAGGCTTTCTCATATACTCTATGGTTGAGAAAATTCATCTTAGAGCTCGGAGTTATGAATTCTATTTTTAAGCCACTGAGAATTTATTATGATAATTCTGCTGTAATTTTTTCTCTAACAGTAGTAAGATGATCAATACAAATAAGCACATTGATGTTAAATATCTTGCTATAAATGAAAGAATTAGTAGTCATCAGATATCTATTGATTTTATTGATACTATTTATATGATAGCTGATCCTTTGACGAAAGATTTAGTATCCAAAATTTTCAAAGAGCATGTAAAAGTTATGGATATTTATCATTAAAATATTTAATTTATAATAGATACTTATTTTAAAATCTGTTAATGATTTAATGATTGCCATTACTTCTATTTAATTATTATTTGTATATATTATGGTTGACTTTTGTCAAAATTAAAGTAAACAGAAGTATCATTTATATGACATAATAATAGAACCATTATCATAGGCATTATAATTTTTGATAGTCTATATATTTTAGTTTATAAGACTGGATTAAGTAAGAATTATTGATGTCATGATACATTGAGGGAATATATAAATTGAGGTGTATAACCATCATAATTTGCATTAAATCAAAGTATAATGATCTTTAAGGAATAGATAATTAGATAATTTTTTTATAAAATGAGTGCACACTTGTTAGATCAATTTCAAAAATTTTGATTTAGAATTATTATTTTAAAAAATTAAAAAATATATTTTTTATTTATTTTTAAAATATTTTAAAAAAATTAAAGAGATAATTTTAAGTGATAATGTAAGCCAAGTAGATGAATGTTGGATTTAACTTCTAATATGGCCTAATTATCACTTAGTCAGGTTTAGCTCATTGGATCAAGTTCTAAATCAATTACGGTGAGCTTAATTAATTAAAGAGTCCTATTTCTAATAAAACTTAGACTGAAATTTTTACTCTAATTAGAAATAAGTCTTTTGATGAGATAAGAAAAGTGCAAGTATAAATAGAAGTGGCCTAGTCTTTTTTCTCTAACTCTCAAAAGGGTATGACGATTCTCATTGATCGTCTATATTAAAGTGGTGGGTGAGGAGAGAAAAGATTAGCTGTCTATGGAAGAAAGATCAGATGCTATGCAGACTATGTGATCATTATATTGGTGAGATGATGGTATAAGTTATATTTTATTTTAATTTTATATAAATATTGAAGCATGATTTAGACATAAAAGATTAAATTATCTAACAAAAGATACTAATTATTATTTATGTCTACCACATACACATCAAAATGGAGATTTTGCTTGTGTAGAACCCTCCATTATGCGGCACTTGCTAAGTGATACTAATATTAATGGTATGATTTATATCCTCCTCGCATTTCATATTATTATTAAAAATGTAAAGTATATGTTAATTAAATTAGCATATTAATTAAAACTATCTATTAATTAATTGCAAGATATCTATATAGATACTAAAATTAATGTTTGAATTTAAATTCTTCTCACGTTCTACATAAGATAAAAGCTATGTATTAATTAAATCAATTCCAAAAATATAAAAATAAATAATTAGATGCTATAAAATAATAATTTTTAGTTTATTGTATAAACATTATAATAATTACAAAAAATACATACATAATAGCTAATTTATTTAATATAGTAATAATTTATTTTAAAAAAATATATAAAAGAAAACCATTTTTAATTTTTTTATAAAAATATATTTAATATCATGTATAATAATTACATGCTCATAATTGATCATGAACGTAAACTCACGTCAACTGACACATTTATAGTCTTGAAATATAATATATAATCTATACTCGTACATATATAATTTACTCATTAGCTTCATGTAGCAACTATTATAATATTGTAATGGCACCATCATAATTTTATAAAATCATATAATATTTTAAATATATTTTATTATACTATAACATTATATTTAAAGAATAATATGAAAATAAATAAAAAAATCATGCTCGCACCCCATATGATATATGCTAGCATAATTACTATAATTAGTAACTTGGATAGTCTAGCATGCCTATCTATAGGATGATTGATACTATTTATTAGGATTGGAAGTGGGTCTGGTCAGGTCGAATTTTAATCCTACCCGAGCTTGGCTCGAATTTTTTTTGGACTAGGTTCAAGCATAAAATTTTTCAAAAAACTCAGATCCGAGCCCGACCCAAGTTCGGCCCAAATCTGATTGGATCAACCCTCCTCGCCGACATGGAAAGAGACCTGAATGGTGGCGGATGGCAGCGGCCTCTCCTTCTCGTTGTGGGGTGCAACACGGGGGGGTGGGGAGGGCCAGAGTGGGGAGATTTCTATGTTGGGCCAAGGTTGGAGGAGGGGTTTTTCGCATAAGAGTCGAAGAGGATGGAAGGGGTGTGGGATCCATCTAGGGCCAAGGGAGGGCCGGGGGGTGGGGGACGGGTTCATAAGAGGTGAAGAGGGTGGGGGCTCGCAAGGGCCCGGCCGAGTTGGGGGTCGACCGAGCTAAGGGGTGGAGAAGGGGATCACATTGATCAGGAGGCCAAAGGGAAGGGGGGGTTGTTTGGGGCCAAGGAAAGGTGAGAGGGTGGGGGGGAGGGTGCAGGAGGGGTTCATAACTCGCGAGGGCCAGGGGGAGGGGGGTGTCGTGGGTGGGTTTTAATCAGGCCCAAGCTCGGGCAGGGCCTAAGGTAGGCCTGAGTTCGATTCAAAAATAAAATGAGCTTTATTTTTTTTATCCGAACATGATCTGAATAGTTTTGGACTGAGCCCAAAGTCCGACCTGAAGCCAATCCATCCCGATGAGCCTCGGGCTGGTCAGAGCCCACTTTCAGCCCTACTATTTATTGATCCATACACAGCAAGATGGCAAGAGAGAATCGGGTGAATTCGGATTTGGCCGTGGAGGCTTTCATGGATGATTGAATGGTAGATATTTGGACCAGTGAAGAAAGAGACAAGGAAAGCCTAATTATCCTCTATGTGCATGTTCACCTGAAAATCCAAGCTCCCTTCTTTACATCAAAACATTGGAAATAAACAATAGTTTTATTGCCAAAAATCACACCACCTCACTTTACTTCTTGTGCTACATGTTCATGGCCGCTCTTGAGGTGGAGCAAGTCAACGATTTTTAATCTGATGGTCAATGCGGACATGAAAGTTGTGACTACACCCTAGAAACAACCAGCTACGTACGATCATCTTTCTGAAACTCCCACAAGCAAACACCACAGTTGGAAGCGGCAGTGTTACCTTTGTGTTTGAATAAATGTCTTCATGCAATAATCCCAAGCTGATATTGTCTTTGGACTCACCACGGTAGAAGAGCCAGTGGATGCCTTAGGATCTATTGGTGCAGAATCTGATTGACGCCGAGATGAGTTGGAGTGGAGGAAGATAAGGTCGCCGCTGGTGACCTGCAAAATAAAGTCCTATTTGGAGTCGGTGGTAATGGCTCCGGTAGGATCCTCTAACGATCAAGTCAGTTCTTCTGACCAGTAGAAATGGAGTGCTCAAGCAAGAGTTCGATAGAGTTTTGGAAAGGAGAAGAGAGCTTAGAGAAAATATATCTGGAGGATTCTTTTTATCGATGGAGCTTGTAGCAGATTGATAGTGATAGCTATAGCTGCCTAGTAGTGGGCCGCTCGAGGTCTGGTAGAGTCAGTCATGGAGGAAGATGCCGCCTATAGCGCTATCTACAGCAGATTGATGGTGACAGTCATCGCTGCCTAATAGCGGATCGATGTCATCTGCAGCGGATTGATAGTGACGGCCACAGCCGTTCGATACTGAGCCGCTCAAAATCGTATGGAGGGATGAAGAGCTTTGACGTATATCAATTTCATAGAAGTTCGGACTCTCAAAGAAAATACGGCTAGAGGGGATCATTCGAAAGAAATGCTAGTTGAAGGAGGAGCCCGGAAGGAGTTTGCTCCTATAGAGATTCGACTGAAGGAGAGATATGAAAGGAGTTTGACTCCTATAAAAGTCCGACTGAAGGAGAAGCTCGAAAGAAATTCGACTTCTGTAGGCATCCGACTGAAGAAGGGATCCGGAAGGAGTTCGCTCCCATAGGTGTCCGAGTGAAGAAAAAGCTCAGAAGAAGTTTGGCTCCCATAAAAGTCTGACCGAAGAAGATGTATGAAAGAAGTCCGACTCCTGAAGAAGTTCGACTGAAGGAGAAGCTCGAAAGGTGTTCGGCTCTTGTAGGCGTCCGACTGAAGGAGGAGCTTCGAAGGAGTTCGGCTCCCGTAGGCGTCGACTGAAGGAGAGATCTAGAAGAAGTTTGGCTCATATAGAAGTCCAACTGAAGGAGAAGCCCGAAAGGAGTTCAGCTCCTGTAGGCGTCCGACTGAAAAAGGAGCTTCGAAGGAGTTCGACTTCCATAGACGTTTGACTGAAGGAGGAGCTCCAAAGGGAGTTCAGCTCCTATAGAAGTCCGACTGAAGGAGAAGCTCCAGAAAAGTTCGACTTCCGTAGGCATCCGACTGAAGGAGGAGCTCCAGAGGGAGTTCGGCTTCTATAGAAGCTGGATTGAAGGATAAGCTTAGAAGAAGTTTGGCTCCTGTAGGCATCCGACTGAAGAAGGAGCTCCGAAGGAGTTTGGCTCCTGTAGGCATCCAACTGAAGGAAGAAATCGGAAGGAGTTTGGCTCCTATAGAAGCCTAATAAAAGGAGGAATTCAGAGGAAGTTCAACTTTCGTAGAAGCTCAATAGGAGGAATTTGGAGAAAGTTCGGCTCCCGTAGAAGTCCAATAGAAGAAGGAATATGAAAGGAGTTTGGCTCCCATAGAAGTCCGATAGAAAGAAAAATCCGTAGGAAGTTCAGCTTCCATAGAAGTCCAACCGAAGGAGATGCCTGGGAGGAGTTCGGCTCCTGAAGAAGTTTGATCCTCCGGATCCTGAGAAAGTTTGGCTCCTGAAGAGTTCAACAGGAATTCGACCGTTGGAGGAGTTCGATTGGGGCTTGACCGCTAAGAGGTTCGATCGACTGAAGGGATTCGACTAAAGCTCGACCGTTGAAGCTCTTCCATGATTATCGATTGCATTGGGCTAAGCATCAGGCTAGACTTCAGTGGGAGCAAAATTTATTTCCAACAATAGTCCCTCCTCACTTTCGAGTTCGAAATTCAAAGGAAGTACAAAAAGGCAACTATCGAAGTTCTTTTCTAGGCTCTGCACCCATTGAAGTTGAAGCTCGGAGGAGATCTTATCTCCAGCAGAGATTGAAGTTGAAGTCGAGGCTTGGGGGAGATCTTGTCTCCAGTCGAGGTTAAAGTTGAAGTTGAGGCTCGGGGGAGATCTCATCTCCAGTCAAAGTTGAAGGAGATCTCATCTCCTGTTGATGCAGTCATTGAAGCTCGAGGGAGATCCTATCTTCAGTCGAGGTTGAAGGAGATCTCATCTATGGTTGACATAGATGTTGAAGCTCGGGAGAGATCCTATCTTCAATCGAGGTTGAAGAAGATCTTATCTCCTATTGACGTAGAAGCTCAGAAGAGAACTCATCTCTAGCCGAGGTTGAAGGAGATCTTACCTCCTATTGATGTAGACTTTGA
>QRFJ01000003.1:3775538-3913072 GCA_006176705.1 Cocos nucifera | reverse complement strand
AAGTCTCGAAAAAGATTTAACTTGGCCGAGGTTGAAGAGACGGGAGAGATCTTATCTCTAGCCGAGGTTGTCAACGGTCGCTCGGGAGAGATCTTATCTCTAGCCGAGGTTGGTGCTCGTGTTAGGACGAGGTTCTCCTCCTGTTCCTAACCGAGGTTGTTCCGGTCGCTCGGGAGAGATCTTATCTCTAGCCGAGGTTGTCAACGGTCGCTCGGGAGAGATCTTATCTCTAGCCGAGGTTGGTGCTCGTGTTAGGACGAGGTTCTCCTCCTGTTCCTAACCGAGGTTGTTCCGGTCGCTCGGGAGAGATCTTATCTCTAGCCGAGGTTGTCAACGGTCGCTCGGGAGAGATCTTATCTCTAGCCGAGGTTGGTGCTCGTGTTAGGACGAGGTTCTCCTCCTGTTCCTAACCGAGGTTGTTCCGGTCGCTCGGGAGAGATCTTATCTCTAGCCGAGGTTGTCAACGGTCGCTCGGGAGAGATCTTATCTCTAGCCGAGGTTGGTGCTCGTGTTAGGACGAGGTTCTCCTCCTGTTCCTAACCGAGGTTGTTCACGGTCGCTCAGGAGAGATCTTATCTCTAGCCGAGGTTGTCAACGGTCGCTCGGGAGAGATCTTATCTCTAGCCGAGGTTGGTGCTCGTGTTAGGACGAGGTTCTCCTCCTGTTCCTAACCGAGGTTGTTCCGGTCGCTCGGGAGAGATCTTATCTCTAGCCGAGGTTGAAGTGCGCGCTCGGGGGAGATCTTATCTCCTGCAGCCGAGCTTCACTCGGGGGAGATCTTATCTCCTGCGGCCGAGGTGCGCGCTCGGGGGAGATCTTATCTCCTGCGACCGAGCTTATTGCTCGCGTTAGGACGAGGTTCTCCTCCTGTTCCTAACGCGGTTGGCTGCTCTTTCCCTGTCACTATATGGTTTTCGCATCCAGGAATAATATTATCGAAAGAAAGAAATTTTATTGAAAGGAAGTTACTAGTAGCGCATCCCCAAATTCTGTATTTCAAGATCGTGATAACGTTGTTCCTCCGCATTTCTTCGGCAATAAGTTCCGGGGTGGACGACCTCCTCATGCTGGCCTCCTCAATTTGGTGCAAGCTCTTGTTGCTGGGAGACGACGAATCGCTGATGCACCGAGATCTTCCCAGGGGCAATGTGAACGACGCCGTAAGGTGGCCGACCTTCTTGCAGTCTCTGGCTACGGCAGCGCCCTTAGCCGATCTTTTTCTGCTTCAGGCCGGTACCGGAGGAATTTACCCAGCCGCCCCGTTCTGACGAGCTCCTCAATTTCGTCTCGGAGCTGGATGCATCCCTCCGTGTCGTGGCCGTGGTCGTGATGGTAGAGGCAGTACTTATTTCGATCGCGCTTATTTGGGGGAGATCGTAATCCTTCCGGTCTTGGCAGCTGGTTTTTTACTTCGGTGAGAATCTGGGTTCGAGGAGCGTTGAGGGGGGCATAGCGGCGGAACCTTCCGGGAGGAGGACTTCTTCGCGCCTCTTTATCAGGGCGAGTTCGAGGAGTTCGGGCCCGCCTGCTTTCGTAGGGGGTCTGCGAGTGCAGCCGAACTTCACCCAGCTCTTCCTCGTCCGCCAGCCGGTCCTTTCTGACGAGCTCCTCATCTTTCAATTTGAAGGCTTCTTCCGCACGGGCATATCTCTCGGCTCGAGCCAGCAGGTCGGCGAAGTCCCTGGGATACTTTTTTTCCAGAGAGAACAGCAAGTTATTTTTCTGAAGGCCGCCCTTAAGTGCGGCCATCGCGACAGACTGGTCCAGGTCCCGGACTTCCAATGCCGCGACGTTAAACCGAGTGACGTAAGTCCGGATGGATTCCCCTTGCTTCTGCTTGACGCTCATCAGGGAATCTGAACCTCGGCTCGGTCGTCGGCTGCTGATGAAGTGGGCCGCGAACCGACTGCTCATCTGGTCGAAAGAGAAGATCGTGTTTGGCTTCAACGCCGAGTACCAGTTCCTCGCTGCTCCCTTTAAGGTAGATGGGAAGGCTCGGCACAGCATGGCATCTGAAGCGCCGTGAAGCAGCATCATGGCACGGAAGGCCCCCAGGTGATCAACCGGATCAGAAGTTCCATCGTAGCTTTCCAGTTGAGGGAGCTCGAAGGTCGGCGGTACCTGTTCCTGCATAATTTTCTGTGAGAAGGGAGGATCAGTGCAAATATCGTTACCGCGGGAGGAAGGAGTATGACGAAGTTCTTCTATGCGTCGTCCCATCTCCAAGAGCCTTTGATCCAGGAAATCTTCGCGATCCTTAATCCCCAAGGTCTTCTCGCGGAATAGGTGTGAAGCCTCTCCCTGGGTCGAGCCGCGGTCCGAGCAGGGGCTCTTTGCCGGCTGCCCTTCTCTCCCGAGGGCCGGAGGTCGGGTAGCCCACATCGGTCGCTCCTGGACTGGGTTCCCGGGCTCCGGGGAACCCCGCGCCGGTCGAGTGGGCGCCGGACCTCGCGAATGCGTGGCCTGCACTGCCTGCACCGCCTCCGTAAGATCGCGGACCTGCTGGGCAAGCAGGTCGAACCGCTCCGCATCTACCGCGAGTACGGAGCGGGCCCGTGTTGCCGGGGCCGGAGTGGGAGCGGACGGACCCGAACGGGATCGGGCCGCGGAGGCTGCCGACCTCCGGGTCGAGGCTCTTCTGGGGGGCATTTTTCTTTCCAGAAAAGGAATACTGAAGAGGGAGAAGAGAGATCCGGAGCAGGGGAAGGAAATCGTCGCCGAGCACTCCTTTAAGAACAAGGGAACCTCGAAGGTTCAGGCCCTTCCTCTAGCGCCAATCTGTTGGTGCAGAAATCCGTCGCCGCCGGAGGTCGCCGAAATCGAGGCCGCTGAGCGCCGCCGGGGACCTGCAAAACGAAGTCCCGTCCGGAACCGGTGGGGTGGTGGCTCCGGCAGGACCCTCCGACGGTCAAGTTAGTTTCCGGCCAACAGTAATGGAGTGCTCGGAATGAGTTCCGGAGCTTAGAGATGTGGAGGAGAGCTTAGAGAGTCAAGAGTTCAGAGAGCTTAGCCTTAGCGTGTCGGGAGGGTCCTTTATATAGTGGAGCTTGATGGTGACAACTGCAGCCGCGTGCTGGCGGGCCGCTCGAGGTTCGGCGGAGTCAGTCTCACTGGTGCCGTGTGCGGCGGATTGAGGGTGACAGCCATCGCCGCCTGGGTCGGCGGATTGAGGGTGACAGCCATCGCCGCCTGAGTCGGCGGATTGAGGGTGACAGCCATCACCGCCTGACAGTGGGTCGCTATCGCCTGCGGCGGTTGCAGAGCTTGCCGAATGAAGGGTTGAAGGCCTTCGTGTGCCCATTTCGGAGGAGTTCGGGCTCCTGAAGAAGAAGATAGGAGGGAGTTTGGCTCCCATAGACGTCTGGCTGGAGGTATGCAGCTAAGGCTCGTCCGCTGAAGAGTTCGGCTGCTGAGAATCCGAAGCTCGGCCGTTTGGAGGTTCGGCCGGCTGTTGCACTTCGGCTGAGGCTTGGACACTTGAGAGTTCGGTAGGAGCTCGGTCGGCCGAAGTTTGATGAGGGCGACCGCTGAGGAGTTCGGCCCAGTGACGACTGCTGAGGAGTTCGACCGCCTGGAGTCGGTCCGAAGGGGTTCGGCCGCCTGGGCTCGCCTGGAGTCGGTCCGAAAGGAAAACCCGGGAGGAGTTCGGGTGGCCGAACGGGCGTCTGGGAGGAGTCCTGCCGCTTGGAGTCCAAGGAGCTCGGCTGTCAGGAAGTTCGGCTGGCGGTGGGAGTTCGGCCCGGAGCCTGGCGCTGGAGAGTTCGGCAGCTAGGTAGTTCGGCCCGGACCTTGGCGCAGGGGAGTTCGGCCTCTAGGCAGTTCGGCCGTGGTAGGGGCTCGGCCTGGCGCCTGGCGCTAAAGCTCTTCAGCGGCTACTGGTTACATTGGGCTGAGCGTCGGGCCAGGCTTCGGCAGGAGCGGGATTTATCCCCAACAAGTACCAATTTCTTGCTGCTTTCTTTAAGATAGATGAAAAAGCTCAACATAATATGGCGTCTGGTGCGCCATAGAGTAGCATCATAATTCGAAAGACCTTCAGATGATCAATCGGATTAGAGGTTCCATCGTAGCTTTCAAATTGAGGAAGTTTGAAGTTCGACAGAATGAGCTCTTGCATAATTTGGAAAGAGAAAGAAGGATTGATGCAGACGTCATCACAGTGAGCCGGGGTGACATGATGGAGTTTCTCAATTCATCGATCCATCTCTCACAGTTTATGATCGAAGACGTCATCTCGATCACAAACCTTGGAGGGCTTCCGACTACAGATGAGAAGGTCTCCTCTAGAGGAGAACCATGATCCAAACATGGATCCTCTACTCCCTATTTTTTTTTTCAGGGGCGACAGGCATGCTAGCCCAAGTGCTCTTCCTTGGGATCGACATTCTGATGGTGGATTTTCTGATGGAGTCGCCATCGGGGGCTGTCATATGACTTGCACCATCTCGATGAGGCCCTGAACCTGTTACATCAGTAGGTTAAACTGGTCTGGATTTACCATAACCGCTGTTGGAGGTGGAGGTTGAAGTACCGATGATGGAGCAGGAATGGATGGATCCGGCTCAGATCTGATAGCAGAAGCGGTAGATCTCCAAGTAGTCACCTTCTTTTGAAGCATTTCTTGGGATTGAGGAAGAGGATGGAGATGAATCTTAGAGAAGAAGGTCGACAGGGTCGACTGAGCACTCCTTTAAGAATGAGGGCACCTCAGAGATAGAGGCCCTCCTTCTAGTGCCAATTCTGTTGGTGCAGAATCTGGTTGACGTTGGGATGAGCTGGAGTGGAGGAGGACGAGGTCGCCGTCGGTGATCTGTAAAATAAAGTTCTATCCGAAATCGGTGGTGGTGGCTCCAGCGGGATCTTCTGACGATCAAGTCGGCTCTTCTGGCCAATAGAAATGGAGTGCTTAGGTAAGAGTTCGGTAGAATTTTGGAAAGGAGAAGAGAGCTTAGATAAAACATATCTGGAGGATCCTTTTTATAGGCGGAGCTTATAGCGGATTGATAAGCTGCAGCTGCCTGATAGCGAACCGCTCGAGATCTGACGGAGTCAGTCACGAAGGGAGGTGCCGTCTGTAGTGCTGCCTACAGTAGATTGATGGTGATAGCCATCATCGTTTGGTAGCGGATCGCTCCTACAACGGACTGATAGTGACGGCCGCAGCCATCCGATACTGAGCCGCTCGGGGTCGTATGGAGGGATGAAAAGCTTTGACGTATATCAATTTCAGAAGAGTTCGGACTCCTAAAGAAAATACAGCTAAAGGGGATCATTCGGAAGGAATGCTAGCTGAAGGAGGAGCCTAGAAGGAGTTCAGCTCCTGTAGAGATTCGACTGAAGGAGAGATACGGAAGAAGTTCGGCTCCTATAGAAGTCCGACTGAAAGAGAAGCTTGGAAGGAGTTCAGCTCCTGTAGGCATCCGACTGAAGGAGGAATCCTGAAGGAGTTCGGCTCCCGTAGGCATCCGACTGAAGGAGAAGCTCGGAACAAGTTTGGCTCCCGCAGAAGTCCGACCGAAGGAGATGTCTGGAAGAAGTCCAGCTCCTGGAGAAGTCCGACTAAAGAAGAAGCTCGGAAGGAGTTCGGCTCCTATAGGCGTCCGACTGAAGGAGGGCTCCGGAGGAGTTCGACTCCCATAGGCATCCGACAGAAGAAGGATCCGAAAGGAGTTCGGCTCATGTAGAAGCCCGATTGAAGGAGAAGCTCGGAAGGAGTTTGGCTCCTATAGGCATCCGACTGAAGGAGTCGCTCGGAGGAGTTCGGCTTCCGTAGGCATCCGATTGAAGGAGGAGCTTCGGAGGGAGTTCGGCTCCTGTAGAAGCCCGACTGAAGGAGAAGCTCCGGAGGAGTTTGGCTTCCGTAGGCGTCCGACTGAAGGAGGAGCTCCGAAGGAAGTTTGACTCTTATAGAAGTCCGACTGAAGGAGAAGCTTGGAAGGAGTTCGGCTCCTGTAGGAGTTCGACTGAAGGAGGAGCTCCAGAGGAGTTCGGCTCTCGTAGGCGTCCGACTGAAGGAGAAATCTGGAAGGAGTTTGGCTTCTGTAGAAGTCCGATAGAAGGAGGAATCTGGAGGGAGTTCGGCTTCCGTAGAAGTCCGATAGAAGAAAGAATTTGGAAGAAGTTTGGCTCCCGTAGAAGTTCGACAAAAGGAGAAATCAAGAGAAAGTTCGACTTTCGTAGAAGTTCGGCTCCTGGAGAAGTCCAGCCGAAGGAGAAGTCTGGGAGAAGTCCGACCGAAGAAGAAGTCTGGGAGGAATCCGGATCCTGGGGAAGTCCGGCTCCTGGGAAGTTCGGCAGAAATTTGACCATTGGGGGAGTTCGATTGGGGCTCGGCTGCTGAGAAGTTCGACCGACTGAAGGGGTTCGGCTAGGGCTCGACCGCTGAAAAGTTCGGCCGGCTGATGAGGTTCGATTGGGGCTCGGCCGCTGAAGCTCTTCCGTGATTATCGATTGCATTGGACAAAGCATCAGGCTGGACTTCAGTGGAAGTGGGATTTATCCCCAATAGGATCTATACAATGCTACCGACCATGAGATCGCTGGGCTAGATCCATGAAGGAGGGAAAGAGGAAGGGAGGGAGTGGTTTGAGAGAGTATGAATCAAGAGTCGCTGTATCACTACATATACCATATTGGATCTGATATCGAGATGGTGGAGAAATTTTTATTGTACCATACGTGATGATTGGCGCATGGAGGGCCCCTCCCTCTACACGTGATTCAATCATCATGCATAGTGCACAAAGAGTTTCTCGAGATTAGAGTAGTTTTAAGAAAGGGAGCCCATGGTGGGATAAAATAGAGCATGCGTTACATCTTACGCACGTGCTAGGATATCTATAATTCATCGGACTGCTCCGGTTATTATGGTGGGAAAAGAGTATTGCTACACAACAGATTCCCAGCTCTTATTTAGATCCACCTTTCTGCAAAACATGGCAACCATACCAGACAAGTAGACTATAAAACCAAAAAAGAAAAAATCGGTATTATGTTTCATTAATTAGAGGAGTAATTAGCTTCGGAAGTAGAGTTCAAATTGCGCCAGAGTAGAGGTAGGGCTTTGAAGGGGGAGGATTTAGAGATATTGCAACGGAACGGAAATTCAAACTTCATCCACCTAATAGATTTTGAGATTAAGACTTCATTTGAACCTGTCGTTGCTGATTGGGAGGGTTGGATCCACCACAAACGGTAGTTTAATCACACTCTTGTCCATCAAAAAGAGAAAATTTTTTTATTAATTATCACTAGGTCACGCACTTTTATGTTGTGTTGGCCTCCATATGCGGTGCATGGATGCGAACAAGCATTCTTTATTTGGCTACAGGCATCGACTCTCTACTCCCCTTTGCAGGATTTCAAACGAGTAGCGCTACCGGACATCGGCAAAAGCCAGATTCCTCCACCGAAGCTTAGCCCTCCCCATACTCCACTTATCGACGAGCGCAGCGGCCACTGTCTCTTGACTCATGCGTTCTTAAAAATTAAAAAAATTATACATAACTATAAAATTATTTTTTTCTCTTTATTATTAAATCTCAGTCTCGTTCCTCGGGAAAAGAAAGGACCCAAATCTAATCTAAATTCCGTGTTCCCCCAAAATTATGGTATCTAGATCATTCGGTCGGCCGCTAGTTTTGACGATTTCGATTTGAAAAGTGGAACGGATCTCTACGGTCTTTCCCACGTTTGCTTCTTTAACTCAGTGTGGGATGGATTCGAAATCCACTCCCTCTCGAGTCTAGATCGGCCTCGGGAAGCTCAATACCCTATCTTTTCCCACTTTTCTGCTCGAAGCCTTGGCTGCGGTGCTCGCTCTTCGCAGCGTGGTAGCTGGAAGCTGTAGATTTCTCTTCTGGATGGATGCGACGAGCTTAGAAAGCTAATGGATTTAGAAAGTTCTCACCTTTGAGTTCTTCCATTCGTCTCGGAAGGTAATCGGAGCTAAACCCTATTCTATCTTGCTCCATTTTCTTTGATGGCTAAAACCCTAAACCCTAATTTCTTTTCCTTTCGTCTCTATGCCGGCTGGAACCCTGAACTCTAAACCACGTTCCTCTTATGTTATTATTTCGCTCAAAAAAAAAAAAAAAAAAAAAAGGGAAAGGTTTCCGATTTTTATGAGCTAAAACCCTGTTATTGATTCAAAATCCAACTTTTCTTTTCTTTTCTTGTTTTTCTTTGTATTGTTAAAAATCACTGCGAAGCTCAAAGCCTTTAGAATTTTTTTTCCTTCTCTTATCACTATGATCATTTGCGACGTTCACCTCTTTTTTTCTTCTTGTTTTTTGGATTTGAGAGCTTAAAAAATTGCTTCTTTGGAGGTTTTTGGATGGTGATCTGTCCAGCTCGAGACAATGAATGTGCTTAAGATCATCCCTTTCTATCTTTTTCTGGAGCTATAAAACATAGTATTCTTTTTTCAAACGCTCTTCTAAATCACAGGAGTGATGGACTCCGCTCCACCAAGAACTACGAAGAACTCTTCCAACATCCCTGGCATCTTTCTACACGTCTCCAAGCTATGTAAGCTGAAATCTGTTGGTGTATGTGAAAACCCAAAACCCACCAATGATTCCTCCTTCCACAGCTCCAGTGCTCCAGAGGCCAATTGCTGTGTCGACAATCGAGACTGGAAGATCCACCCCCAACCATTGGAGGAAAAACTGATCTCAAGCTCCGGGTGCCTGGAAGAAGCTGTGATCTCAAGGCTATTCACCACCATTTCTGCTCTCAAATCAGCCTATGTCCAGCTCCAGCAAGCCCACATCCCTTATGAGCCTAAGAAGATCCATGTTGCTGATGAGCTTATGGTTTCCGAGCTTGAATCCCTTTCTGAGTTAGAACATTTGTATATGAAGAAACACAAATGTGATTCCAAGTTTCAATCTTCTCTATGTTTGAAGATTCAAGAATATCGGGAAGTGCTGGCAGAATTGCAAACCAAAATCCAGTGCAGAGAGTCTGAGATTGCCCGTCTCAGATCAGAGGTTGAGGAATTGGAACGAAAGAATGTGGAATTGGAGCAGAATATTAAGCAGCAAATGCTGCCTGAAGAGGAATTATTTCCACTTCGGAAAGAATTGACTCCGGCTTTGTTTTTTGAGGTCTTTAAGTTCACATCTAGATCCATCCATGACTTTGCAAAGCCACTGATTAGCTTAATGAAAGCTTCTGGTTGGAACCTAGATGAAGCTGCCAGTTTAATATCTGATTCAGTCTTATATGCTGAAAGATCTCACAAGAAATTTGCATTTGAAGCTTATCTTTCTTGGGTAATGCTTGGTGATGCTCAGGATGTATGCTTTAGTTTGGAGCAATTTGATCGTGTTATGAGCTTTCGGGACCCCTTTGATGCTTTGATGGAAGACCCTGATTCTAATTTTGGGAGATTTTGCCGATCAAAGTATGTCATGGTGGTGTCATCTAAGATGGAATTCTCATTCTTCGGTAATTCGGATCAAAGAGCATTCGTGTTGAGTGGTGGGCACCCAAGGACTGCATTCTATCGAGCATTCACGAGAATGGCAAGATGGATTTGGGCATTGTTGGTGATGGTGCATTCCTTTATTCCAAGGGCTGAGATGTTTTATGCTAAGAGAGGGGATGATTTCTCCAAGAACTACATGGAGAGTGTGGTGAATCAAGTGTCGACTGAAAAAGGAGAGAAGCTTAAGGTCGGGTTTACTGTGACGCCGGGGTTTAAGATTGGAAGCACCATCATCCAGTGCAGGGTTTATCCTTGCAGGATGTAGGCCTCCACCAGGAGTTTTGGTTCTTCATTGTAACTATAGAAGGTAAATTTCTGCTTCAAAACTAGCACCATGACGCTATTTCTCTATGTTGTAATCTATAGTTCATACGGGAGCAAGAGTAAGCTTGCCATTATGTAAAAGAATTTTGTTAGACTTTATATCTATCTTCCCATCCATGGAAATGAACAAAAACCCTAAGGTTGAATATGCTGCAGCAGTTTTGCATCAATGTAAATTTGTAGACGGATGCTTTATAAGATTTTTGGTTTGCTGCTCGGACTTGTCCCAGCATTTTAGTGATTTGGAAATGCTAATAAGTTACATAAATTTTGAGACAGCATACAACAATTGTGGATACTCCTTATATGTTAGATAAAGTTGATAAAAAAGAACACCATGTTGATTCTTTTTTCTTCCTTTTTTTTTTTTTCCCTAATACACTGTATATATGATACGGAGAAAGAACAGATTGTAGTTGTAGGAGAGCTTTATCTCGAGAAAAGCCTGGAGAAGAAGTTTGTTGATTTGGATTTCTCTAAACATGCCACATGGACGTATCTTCCAAGGTTATCAACCTGTCTTGGCTCTCCCCTGGTGTCCTGTTTGCATACCTTGCAAGTCTTATCCACCCAACCATCCTCCACGTATTGCCCATCAACTAGGATATCAACCAAGCCAAGAATTAGTTAAGAGAATCTATGCATCCATGAAAGATGAAAATTATTGTCGATCGTTCTATTATATTATTGTTGAGCTACTAACCTAGTCTGGAATCATCCATAAATACTGCCAAGTTTTTCGATTATTCCTGACTTTTATCAGCAAATCAATTATTTTCATTTCTTAACAGGGGGGGAAATCTTCTTTTCCTTTACTTTCTTTTGTAAGTGCAGATAAATAATAAAATTTCTGATAGTATTGATATATAATATAAATTCACCAAATTGTTATTCTTCCAATTGAATTCTGTATTAAGAATCATGCAATAAATTTTGCCATCTTAGGGAAACAGGGCAGAAGAAATTACCATCAACATAGGATTTGAAAAAATCTTTGTAGGTGCCACCAATCTTCCTCCGGAGTGCGCCATACTGCACAAAAACATCATCCCCATCACGTTAAAATTATTAATTTCTCGACCCACCAAAGCAGTGATTACTTGTACATAACTTCTACCTGTTCCCTGCTCATCTTTCCTCCAGATCTGGTGGCCTCCCTTGCCTCCTCCAGAAGCTGGGCATCCTCAGAGGACCGGACCTGCGAGAAGTCAAGGGCCTCTGTAACACTCCCAAACAAGGACTGCTTGCTCTCCTTGGCCTCTCCTTTCTCTTCACCCTCATCTGTCTTAGCCCGAACCTTCACCAACCTAGTGGTGCTTCTGCTGGATTTGAGAGCTGAGATGTTGTTTCTGGACAGCCCTATGGATGGAGGGCAGCAGTTCTGCGGGTAGGACAGTGGAAGAGCCTTCATTCCGTCTTTCCAAAGCCACACAACACAGAGAACTGCTATCCCAGGATCGGCACTCAAAAAGGCTTCCCATACGTATGAGCCGTGTGAAGGATGGGACCCTCCTTGGTGAGACCCACAAGGTGGAAGGATGTGCGGCTGCCTTGTGCTTGCTTGGAGGGCTGTTGTGCTGCCACCTGGACAATTAGGTTGTGTGGTGTGCGAAGGGGGACGTGGGATGGTGTTGAGCCTGTCGAAACTAGAGGAAGCGGTAAGCTCAAGGATGAACCAAGCAGAAGAAATATCAGGTTTCGAGTGGACTTCGCGTATCTGGCCATGAAGTCTCCAAGTTTTGTTTGTTGATAGCAATGATGGTCCCTGATATTTTTGAAGCATGGACCTGGAATTCTTCCAGCTATGGAGAGCAACACTTTGCTCATGCAATGCATGTGACAGAAGAGAGCACCAAGCATCCAAGCCTTCTTTGCCATGGCCGCAAGTCATCCTTTAGAAGCTCGTAGACTTGGATGAAGAGGTCAATAGTTCTTCTGTGATTGATAAATAACTAGTTCCAAATAACCAACGAAAATAATAATAGACAATTTCCTCAAATTTTTTTTAAAAAAATAACAAGCACGACAGTACTTTGGTAATGTAAACTTTGGCACGACAGTATTTTGGTAACATAAACTTTCTTTATCATGCATACTTGTAATAATTGATGACAAATTTATCTCATATATCCACATCCTGGATCACTAAGATTTAATGTTATTAGATCTAGTCTCACGTTGATTGTACACTGAAAATATTTGGGATATTTATATAGGATCATAAAATCCAATAACATGTTAGCTTTTCTTTTTGTGAAGTTCTGTTAAAAATGATATCACAGTGGAACCAATGCATGGCTCGTGTGGATTAAAAAAATACTGCAATATGGACTCATTTGGGGCAGACCGCTATAGGACAAAGAAACTCAAACGATACATTTTGACTATTTTTTTTTGATAAGATCCTGGGTTGCCATGCCTTGGAAGTTAATTGAGATGTATCTTGCACGTGCCTTTTTTGATGGCATAAAGGCATTTAAGAAGACCTTTGCCCCCTTAAATTTTTGAACACTAATATCTATGGTTAATTCTTAAGTATGAATACATGATCATTAGGAAATCACAATCATGGATCTCTTCCATAAATAAGAGCATAAACAATCGGCCATGTTGGAGTCATTTCTAATGTTCCTCTTTTATTGTTACTTCTGCTGGTCGATCATCTTCTCATCTTCAACTTTATTGATTTAAATAATTACATTTTTGGCTCCCCGTTTAATTTAGTTCAGCAGTTCATTTCCCCCATGTACATGTACTTGTAGGAGTACCAACCACATTTGCTCAACGCATGAACCCAAAGTTTAGCTCGAAGAATGAAAAAGAGGTCAATTAGTGCTGTTGGAAGACCAAAAATCATGGTGCTTAAATTTATTTTCGTGAAATATACTTTATCCACAAAGAAAGAAAAATACTAAAATACATTCAGAGAATATTTGGTTGAGGAGAATTGAGATTTATAATGAAAATGAGAATAGATGACTTCTATTCCAACCGTTTGATTGAAAGAAGTCCCATTCTGATTTCAATTCTGAAATGGAATGAGAATATTTTGATCCTTCTAAAACCCAATCCCCGTTCTTTTCGAAAGATTCAAATGTTTATTCCTATTTCTGTTTCGATTCTGATTTTGATCACGAATCAAACGCTTTCGAGATATGGTCATTTCGATTTTCATTCTAACCTATTTTTATTTTGATTCTCATCGGGAATGAAACCCTCACCCAATCTATTAAGAAAGGTAGGAACAAAAGTTAGAATAAGTATGCTGTCAGGTACCACGATTATGATACAAAACCTTGCATGAAGTCGAGATCGTTTATAGTTACTGGATTCGAGTGTGAGCGAAAAGCATGGAAACATAATAATTGTGGAATACATAGAACACTCCGTAGTGCATGTCCGAACTCAAGTGTGACCGTGTGAGCGACGATGTGGTTCCCAGAGCATTCCGCCTCCCCGCTCCCCACTGTAAAGGGTTCTCGGGCTTGGCCCATAATGCTTACGTTATGAGCCCAAACAGATTAATGCAAGGCAAAAGATGCGTTAGTCCAGCTCAAATCCAGTCCAACTTCCAGCAACTGGACTTTGCCGGAGCCCAAGTAAATACTTGAAGAACGCCAGGCAGGGGATTTAGACCTTGTCTTGATTTCGGACTCATGCCCAGTCCATTCATATCTTAAATTTTGGATATGGGGGCTCAAAGTCCAATGGCTATATATAGATCAGTGATAGGTTTACTTGACCTACTTGCACCTTTCATTTTTCACTTAGACTGTGTTTGGCATGCGGCTTTTAGATAGCTTTTGAGATAATTTTAGCTTATTTAAACTACTTTAGTATTTGGTGGAGATAGTTTATAGTCTATAAACTAGTTTTTATTGGAAGCTCCCTCATCCAAGGATTCAAAATCAAAGACTAGCTATGTACCTTTTATTTTCAAATCTATCCTTTATTTTTTTAAAAAATTACTTACTTAATATTTAAGCTTCCTCCTTTCTCCTCTATTCTTTGAAATCTATCTACAAAAATATAATACATTATCATAATATTAGAATAATATAATATATTATATTATATTATAATAATATTATATTATATTAATATAATATATTATTATATATATTATAAATATAAATATATATTAGAATATAATATATTATATATAATCATATTATTATATAATATATTATATTTATAATATAATATTATATTATATTATCATAATATATTATAATATATAATATTTAATATTTATATTTATATGATAAATATAATATATATATATATAATATATTATATATTAATAATGTAATAATATTATATAATATAATATGAATGTTATATTATAAATAATATTATTATATTTTTATTATAACAATAATACAACATAATAATATATGATAATATAATTAGAATATATTATAATAATCTTTAATAATATCATATAATATTATATTTTATTATATTATAATAATATATTATAATATATCATAATATATAATATATAATAAAAATATTTATAATATAAATATAATATTATATAATATCATGTTATATTATAATAATATAATATTATGTAATATAATATAATATTATATTATTATAATATATATTATTAATATAAATATATATTAGAATATAATATATTATATATAATATATATTATAATATAATATATATTTATATTTTGTGTATGAGGTATGTATGGGATGTGATTTTTAATATATATTTATTATATCTATTATATTTAATTAAACTGAATATTTGAAGTGATGTTAAAATAAATAAAATGAGGTTATATTTTTTTATGTTATTTTGTACATGATAGTTTATTGATATAGTTAATTTTTATTAAATAATACAACTACAGCTGCATGCCATAGTCTGCAGAAATTTGATAAGGCCCTTCAAATGGAAATGGGGTAAACGTAGTGATGGTAAGATTGTTTGACCATCATTCGAAACATTATCTGTGCATCTCAAGAGATGCAGGGAATGTGGATAAAAATTATCAAGTGTATGTGGCAATGTTCGCCTGTGCATCTCACGCATCCCGAGTGCTGTGCTTGAGCTCCTCTTCTTCTTCCTTTTCTTTTTTTTCTTTGTGCGTGTGTGTTTGAGATTTCTATTTTATACGGGTATTATCTTTTGGATATGTTTTGCTCGTTGCACTAATACCGTTCACACGAAACAGCAGTTGATGGTAGTTGGTAAGCATTTTGCTGCTCTGTGCTGGTCTGGCATACCAGCAAAAAAATGGTGTGGCAAACCCAATTGGGATTCCAGCGGTGATCTACCACAGGACTTGTAGCCGGCTGCTGGCCAACATGGTCCCTTTAGCTGCAGGCTTTTACCCCGAAATGGAAAAAAAGTGAGATGGAAACCGCGTCAGCAAAACTTCTCAAATGGTATCAAGTTCACATATGGAATCCCAAGGCCCCTTCGACTGGCTAACCAACCATTAACCTCCAACCAATCAAATGAAACCTCAAGGCAATTCCGCGTTGCGTATTGACGCGGCAAACCGGTGGGGAACGCGTGCCTCGAGAGCTTAAAGGCAGGCTCGTGTCATGTGGAAAGTCAAAAATCAACAGGTCAAATTGCAAAACAGTGCAAGTCTCTTAGACCCTTGAAGCTTGAATACCAGGCAAAGGCCACCCAACGCCGCTTGCAGAAAGTATACTACAGTGGTTCCCAGGCCGCGTAGACTTGACGCCTTTGATGCCATTTGGAATACCATCTAAAGTCTTTTCTTCAAGTCTGCGATACATGCATACCATCTAATGACAACCCCACCTGTCTCCATTGTCATTAATAAGATTTAGTCCATCTGAAATCTAATTTCTAGAAAAAGACAAATTCATATTCTATATTAGTTTTTCGTTCTTATTGTGGGCATCGTCAATCACTACCGGACACGTGGCACCATCAAAAAAATCACCATCTTAGATATCAGGTTTTCAATAAATTTGATACCAGACTAGTAAAACACCGACTTGTAGGTCAGACTGTCGACCGAAGCCAAACGACCAAATGATCAAATCTAGATCGGTAGATAACCGACCACAATGAATCCCAGATCGATGAGCCATCATTTTTCATTATATTCGAAACAAATTCCAACAAAGACCGATAATAAACCAGCCTTGTTTGACCACACGCAATCAGATCAGTACTTTATCGTCCTTGAGAACGGCTGCAGTCATACAGGAGATTGAGTTTTCACTAATCTCGTCGACAGCAATCCACATCAGAATGTGATCGATATTCGAAATCAGTAAAATACCGACGTCTTCAAGTAAGCAAATTTCATAATCCACATTGAGATTGATAAATCACCAACCTTATCATGCAGACCAAATCGGTAATTTACCGACCTTGACATGTTCGGTCCGTCAACAAAGCGCCAACTGCACTCCAATCAAATTGTGACCCTCCTTCAGCTATACTATAGCTAATCGTCACCAAGGCAAACAGCCAACAGCTGCAATCCAGTTGGCTATACTAAACCAACGGTCTAACAAATTTTTATTAAGGCCTAAACAAATTCCTTTATAAATAAGGGTGTAGGATATCCTTACAAGATAAGTACAAATTTACATAGCTGAAACTCTACTGAAATTAACTCACAACTTTTTCACTGAAGAAAGATTGAGCCTTTCTCCATTTGAACCCTCTCATTCTATTTTTTGAATCTTTCATTTTTACTATCTATTGCCAAGGCTTTAGCTGACTTAAGCATCGGAGGATCTTAAATCGAAAGATACCCCATCGATTTTTAAACTTTTTTTATTGGCTGGTCCGTGATCCGCGTTGAACCAGCTCGATTAACTCTCCAATACAAATCTCTTCGACAACCTAAAATCCTGCTCCAACATCTATGAATCAAAAAAAAAAATATTCTCATGAATATAACACTTTTTAATCTATCTGCTTTAAAAAGTCCAACCGGATAGAAGAGACCTCTTCATTTTTTTCATTAACCACATTTTTCCATATCCTTTCTGCGAGCCAAATGAGTCCTTGGTCTATATAGAGTATGCATGTTTCCATTTCCGCTATTTCACGTGTGCGCATCGGCTTCATATTTCATTACACCTGTTTCGACTTTCATGTTTCAATACACGTATGCCGTCGTGCCAGCCATGTACATCGCCAAAATGGAAGAACGTAGAAAGGTCATACTACGAACGGTCAACTCCCTCCTTCCATACGCACTTGAAGCAGTCAAACATCGCCTGGTTCTCTTCGCTTCTCGCCCCATAAACTCCCCCTCCACCGCTCTACCGCCCCCTCAAACAAGCCCTCCTCTTTCACACTTTGCCCCCTGTCTCCCTAGTTTTCCACAAAACCTTCTTCTCTTCCCTTCACTTACACAAGCCTAACTACCAACAAGTCTTCAGACATTCTCCTCAATGTTCATGGCAATCCTCCACCAAATTCACCCTTCACTCCTCTTCCTTCTTCTCCTCCTCATTATTCCCCAATTCTCCACTTCGAGACCTATAAATGGATTTCACTCCACCTGTATACCAGCCACAGATCCAGGAATAAGTATCCCCCTTCCAAAAGAAAGCCATCAAATTCCACCGCATGCGTCCAATCCTCTGAATTTTTCACCTTGCAGCATGGCGTCACCAGTAGTGATCGCTAGGAGCTCAGCACCATTAAACGTGGAGCTCAAGGAGAAGTACAAGCCACTCTTGCTCAACCTCCTTCCTAAAGGGAAGGTGCCGCCCTCTGGCCCAAGCAAACGTTCCAACGACCATAAAAACTAGAGGAAGCAAGATTGTAGAACCCTTGACCTATAGCTATGCTGTTAGGAAAAGGGATGTGTGTCTATATATATATATATATATATATATATATATATATATATATATATATATATATATATTTATATATATATATATCAGATTAGAAAAATCCTGATATGTTTATCTCTTATACCTTTTTTGCTCAGTGTTTGATTTTATGTTCTGGGAGGGGAAAAAAGAAAAAAGAATCATTCAATATTGACATTTCTTGTCTTTTCTTTTTTAGAGCTAGTGATATGTAAACTTTTTACGAGGAAAGCAATTGTTGTTTTAATAATATTGTAATATATTGAGTATATTTTTCTTTCATATTTCAGTAATTACAACCTTTCCTGAATGGAGAATTAAATATGTGGTTTTTGTGAATTCCATTAGTTAGGTGATGATAAGAAATATTCTATGGAGACGGAAGCACAAATTCACCAACAAAGAGCAGGGATAATAGTACAAGAAACAATAAGAATAATGGGGATAGTTCTTTACCCAAAAAAGAAAAAAAAAATAGTAGGGATGGTATGGGAACAGAGAGGGACATTCCGGGAAAGAGATTCCCTGACCATCTGGTCTTCGGGCGGCCGCTAACCACAAATTTTCCAACTTTTTCCACGATCCGGGCTTCTGACAATGGACTCGGGCCCATACGTCTATTAAGTGGGAGCAGGTCGTGTTCGGCCTGTGGACCCAAGTAAACGCCTATAACACGTAACATTTAATACTGGGCCGTTCTACCGAGCCTGGCACCCTAGTTTAAATAAAAGACGACCATCAATGTGATATATATGGATGCCATGCACCCTAGATGGTGTCCATGATTTATCTCTAGAATAGAGCTGATTGAGGCTCAAATTTAGACTCTATTTATTTTGAATCTGATTTCGAACCGGATCTATATAAAATTTGACATTCTCTAGATCCAAATTCAATCCATGATCAGATCTCCTCGAGAATAGCTCATACATGTGCACAAGACAGTGTTATAGTCTACGCATGCATGGTCCAAGTCTGAAGCACATGGTGCATGTTGTCTGCTCTTATATACACGCATTAAACATTTGCGTGCTAAATTAGATGGCCTTGGCTCCCATTTTTTCTGAAAAAGAACAGCTATCTAACGATCATTCTCTAGAGAGTGTTGTCCTGTTGGTATTCTGTTTATATCATTCTTTTTGATGGAAGGTATTCTGTTTGTATCATGCCAACAAAATATTACCATACCATTCTAATATTGCAGCCCACCCAGAGTGACAGTTGCCTCCCGTGGCAAGGGCGACGGTTGGAGCATTTTGCAATTGCTTAGAAACGAAGGTCTTCCATGGGATACCTGACTTCCATGAGCATGACTTCCTATGGTCGATCACCCGTATAAATTTGGGTTCATCCATGCAGAAAAGGCAAGCATTCCTACCAATCCTGACGTCGCGTTCCTTGACATAGAAAAGAACTGTTCTTAACCTGTTCAAGATCAAACCATGAACAATGTCTTGCGTCAAACCTGTTCACATGGCTTTTCCCATTCCTTGTGTAGCCAAAGCTGAGCATTGCCTCGAGCATGCTTTCTCCACCAGCGTGTCTGGCCAAAGCTAAGCCGGATGCTCTCTTTTTCCATTTCAAAATAAGAAATCTGGGCTTAGTGAACCAACACGACTCTTTCTGGTCCCTGCCTGCGTGCACACAGCGATCCATCCAACCAGCCGACGCAACCGGGGCGTGGTGTTGGCTGTAGAGGATGGCCGTCCCAAAGGTAACTGGACCATTCGAATTGAGCTCATGAAATTAAAGCCCTGCAAGAGCTTATGGGTGGAGACTTTTCTCTCCCTTCTTTTTCCTTGGCAGATAAGCAACGGTAATTGCATATTTTATGGCAGCGAAGAGTGAAGAAGCCTAAATGGAGGGAGCAATCCATTTTAGGCGACTAAGATATGGAGGTTAAAAAATGGTGACATGGGATTTAAAAGCACCATCAAAGGGACAGCACTGGCTTATATCTGATCTCTCCTAAACCATTTCAAACACGAATTTAGCAATTATCGTATGATCCAATTTAATTAGATTAATAGCTCTCATTTTCTTAAAAAATCACCCCTGCTTTTTTTTTTGATCCCCTTTCTATTCATGAATTGTAGAGAAGACAAAAGACCCAACCAGAGTGGGAGAGATGAATAATAGTAATTAATTATCTTGTAAAAAAAATAAAATCTAATAACGTTGAGATGTTGTCAAGACCAACACATGTTTTAATAGTTTAGCTTCGATGGTCAAACGGTTTGCTAACATGTATGGTAATTAACCAAAGTTTATTGGAGATCATGAGTTTCTTTTCTTTTTTATTTATTTTTTAGATCACAGTTAACCCTATCATCATTTATTTTTTTTTGATGGGAAGCAGCCACCGAACTTTATTCAGAGTCAGAAATTTATAGAGATGAATACCATCATTTTAAATCTTATTTTGACTTGTTATAAATTTTGCTTTTTTTTTTTTTTTTTTTTTTTAGATAAAATTTAAGAAAAATGTCTCATCTTGACTTCCCAATGAGATTTATTTGAGATGCTCCGTAGCCTGATGCCGAGAATCTGACATTCTCTGAAAATCACATCAACGGGACATGAAAGTTCCTACAAAATCTTTTTCAAAAGTCGTTACCAAATTGCAAAGCAATTCACGAAGTTTGATAAACCAAACTACAAAGCTAACCACAGCCGTACAGGCATTGAGTAGACCTCTTCTTTTTTTTCTTTTTCTTTTTTTTGAAAGGAGTTTGTACCTCTTCTTAGTATTTAAAAGTGCATTTATACCTACATTGCCCTATTTAATTTCTCAAGAACTGCTCATCTGCGAATTTTACTCCATCCAAGATCATTATTTCAAAGTCTGGCATTGCGGATCCCTGTGTTGATTTGCTAACAATGTTTTGTTTTTCTTCCGAGAAGGACATGTTCTGACGTTAACAATGTTGTAGCCAAGGTTCGGTCATCTCAGAAATTAACGATCTTAGCTCTCGCATATCATTAATTGAGTCATTTATTGTTCTTCGATTTGGATTTCCGGAGATCAGTGCTTCACCAACAAACAATTTATACAATATAATGATGACCAAACGTTAAGGTACATCATTTTTGTGTACGAATAATCAACAAATATCTCATGGTAAACAGGCTCGTTATCTTGAGTGCATTTCTTTCCATCATGCCACAACAAAATCAAATACCCAATATCAGACAGAGCTCTTGCCCAAAGGAAAAAAAAAAAACTGGTAGCAATTATGAGATTAATTTTCCAATCGTAAAGTTAGATGTAGATTTGAGATCGAGCCACCTTCCTGTTATTAATATTTCAAACTGCTCCTTCTATTTTATCTTAAGCTTGTTTTCTCACACTTAACATACGGAGTCAGAGGGTGCCAGGGAATTAGTAACGCCAACTAACTTCGCCTAAGCTCATGTAGGACTTAGCCCACCGTCATCGGTACCTTCCTTTCTTTTCTTGGGAGTTCCGATCTGGTCAATGTGATACCCGGGCAACAACAAACATACGACCTCTTATGACGTTGTACCACGAAAAAAAAAAAAAAAAAACAAAGACATGACTTCAGGTACGAACTTTTACAGGACGCTGGCAACTTAGTGAGGTTGGTTTCCCAGTCACCGCACTACATTATAAATGAAGTGCTGGCACGATTCAGTAATCTTGCCTAAAATTCACTAAACTAATGTGTCTCTTTGGATGCATCCCCAAGGATAAATATGGCTGGGTGTTGCAATAATTGATTAAAATATCTAAGCTGTTAGGTAGTTTTGCCCTATTTATCATCCAAATTGGTTCGAGAATAATTTTTTTTTGCCCCCTCTAACCACTTATTTTAAAGAATTTCATAAAATATTACTTTTACTTTTGTCTACTTGCGCCAGCCAACTAATCATATTCACCCATGTTCCTTAAATCTCACATGTCCAATCTTTCCATCTTCCGTATCTTGCCTTACTCTCCTTAATCTTATTTAATCACTTTCACTTGACATAATCTTGATTTTTTTTTTTTTTTTGGCAAATCATATTTAGACCAACCCATTCTTTCACTTTGTAAATCTCTCGTGCCACTAAGCAGGGAACACTTGTCACATTGTTAATAATCTTTGACCAGGATTACGTGAAGATAAGTAATAATACTTTATATATCAATTAGCTACCAAGCTTGCATTATATTTATCAGACCGATTCTAAAATTTCAGGGAGAGCATTCACAATTTCATGTCTATAGCTACACCATGTCCAAATAATCGTATGTACGGATGGTCGAGATAAGATTGGCAGAATCATGGCTGTTGGAGATGCATTGCATTACTCCCCGGACACCGCCATAAAAACAACAATATTATGTGGACTCAACCATAAGTTTTCTGTATTTGTCTTCGTTATAATAATAATTTAGAAAAAAGCACGGTTGCTTCATGATCATTGTAACAACGAAACTAAGTAAAATGCTTATATATATATATATATATATATATATATATATATATATATATATATATATAAAGGGTAAAATACCGGCACGGTTTCTTTAGATATAAGAATAGAAATTTTATGGCGAACCCAACCCAGCGTTCGGTTTGCTTTCGGTGTGCTGCTGCCTCTTCTATTCTCGGACCCCACCATCGGCTCAACGACACGCTGCACATCTCTTTCCTCTCCCGACCACCTTCTCTTTTCTTCCTATTTATCACCTACCTCCCTCCTCCATCCCACCCCCCTTCACAGAGCATTTTCACACACACACACACACAGCGACAGCGAGCTAGCGAGCGAGAGAGAAACAGAGATGGTTTCGTTTTATTTTGCTGTGTAGATGACTTAAAATAGCTTAGCCTTTTCGTGATCATTGCAAGTACCGTCAAAAGAAGAGATTGAAATCTTTGCAGGAATGGTAGGTTCTTTAGTCCTTAGCTTCTCCTTTCTTGTGTGTAGACCCTAACAAGGAAAGAGGATACAAAGCCAGGAGAACATCCAGGGGAGCTTTTCTGCTTCCTTCTTCTAAAAATTTGGTCCCCTCATGGTCTTCTCAGGTGCGTCCTCGTGTCTGAATGAATTAGATTGCACTAGGTCAGCTTTTGTATGGTTGTTGACGGTTCTTTCCAAACTCTAGTAGAAGCGTATAGCAATGCTAGATAAGTAGGCTCCCTAGCTATTTTTTACTCTTGTGCGAGTGTTGACCCCCTATAGAAAGAGCTTTCTTGTTCTGTTGGTGAAGTCGGTTTCTCATAGATGGGAAACTATAGGTTTAGATTATCTGACATGATGCCAAATGCTTGGTTTTACAAGCTCAAGGACATGGGAAACAAAGGAAGGAAGAGCCAAACCAACTCACGTTCCATGAAGAAGTGCTATCCTACTACGAGGACATCACCATCCGCACCACAAAAGCCATCCACATCCGCACCACCATCCCCAGAACCAAAACAAGACCTTCTCCCCAGAAGAGGCTCGTACTACATCTCCAGCAGAGTTGAAACGGAGAAGTTTCCCGATTCTCCTTTCGACCTCCAGGCTTCCGACACCCACTTCCTCATAGACCTTCCTCGTAGATCCAAGAGAAGAAGCAGAAGGAAGGCCAGCAAGCCCTCCCACACCACCAAGCTCGTCACCTCCTCTGTCTCTGCTGGCTGTAGCTGTAGAGTGTGGAACTCTGAAGCTGTGACCGACTTCCCAGCAGCCTCCCTCGAGAGCACACCATGCGACCGCCATCACTGCATCCACGGCCGTGGCAATGACCTCCACAAGCCCATCATCAGCAACAAAATCGATTTCGATGGGTTCGACGGTGTCGCTTCATGGTCACGCTCTTGTAGCTTCTGGGTCACCACCTCTGCAACCGATATAATCATTGAATTGGGCACCAAGAGCTCCATCTCTCGAAATCTTGGAAAGGTTAGGGACTGCACCATGGTCTCAGAGCATGGAATCCCACGAATTCTAACAAAGCCGGCGAAGAAGGAAGCCGGCGCTGTTAAATTAGATAATGCCGATATGCATGCAAAGGAGGCGGTCTACCATAATGGTTGTTCTGTAAAGGAGCAGAGCAAGAGCGCGGTGAAGAGGTCCCCGCCTGGACTTCATCGACTAAGGATGCGGGACAGCTCTCCAAGGCTCGTCAGCAATAAGGTACAGGTCCAGCGAAGCCGGAAGAGCAGCGAGTTGGCGATTACGGCGAAGGGATTACGGGAGAGTTTTGCGATTATTATATCATCATCAGACCCTCAAAGGGATTTCAGAGAATCAATGGTGGAGATGATCGTCGAGAACAATATCCGAGCATCGAAGGATCTGGAGGAGCTTCTGGCTTGCTACTTGTCGCTGAATTCGAAAGAGTATCACGATGTGATCGTCAACGTATTTGAGCAAATCTGGTTTGCACTCACTAACATTACATTGTAGAGAAGTAAGAACAGAGTCCCTCATCATGGGTTTTGTATTAATCTATATGGGATAAGTTTGTTTTTTTTTTAAAAAGAAAAATGAAAATATGGGATATGTTGTTATTAGCATGAAATGGAATTCTCCCCCGTTACAGGGCTCTAAATTATTGAAATCATTTGGTTTGAGCGTGCTTAGTTTCTGTTTCTAGTTTCCCAATTTACAACATTAGCCTCACACTGAAACTAGATAAAAACAAATGGACGAGCTAAATAGCAAGGAATAAATTTTTAAAAAAATTACAATAACATCGCTTCAATTTTTGTAATTTGCACTTATACTACACAATATCTAATATTCTCAATTAGATATCTAAACTTAGGATTTTGTTGCAATATAGCCTAGCTACTCATCTCTATCAGGATCCATGAATACGTGATGGTCATAAATTCAGGCGTAAAATTTCATTAGTATCCTTTTCTCCTGGATTGGAAGGATTATGTTTTGAGAAGAACAAGAATAGATCTTAAGGGCAAGTTAGTCATTGCACTCATATCATTAATGGTGCTAGAGCTCGGATGGAAGAGTAAGTCATATTGTAACCACATCTTAAATTTTAAGCATCTATTAAAAATATTATACGTAAGGATCTGTCTAGTCATTGCACTCATATCATTAATGGTGTTAGAGCTTGGATGGAAGACTAAGCCATATTGCAATCACATCTTAAATTTTGAGTGTCAATTAAAAAGAGAATCCGTGCGGACGTATATTTAGTTCTATATTAAATTTTTATCGAAAAAAATTTAAATATTTATATAGGATCAACGAATCCAAATAATATCTTCTACCTAGACATTTTGGTTAACGTTCTAAATTATTACAAATGATATCGGAACCGATCTAATCTATAGTCTATATGGACTAAAGGATACCGCAACATGAGTTTATTGGACTGACCATGAGCCAATCAAGATGTTTATGAATAAATATATAGATTTGATTTATTTGAACCCTTAATCTAGCATTGATGCTAGAATTTAAATGGAAGAGAGTGTGAGAGAACATATGTGGATGTCTATTTAGCTACACATTGATTATTCGTCGGAAAGATCTTGAATATTTATATCAAATCAAGAAATTTAAACAATATCTTTCATCTATTTTTTTTTGGATAAAATCATAGATTGTTACATTATAAGTTTGCAACGTAAGTATAAATCGCGTAAAATTGAACAAAGTGTTTTTGTTTTTTTTTTCCTTCTAAATTGAAACTCTAATGATTCCTAAAAGATAATTTGTCAAGTAGATTGCATAAAAACGTTAGTGCCAAAATCCAAGTCTGCATTAGTGCTGAAAATCGCAAAGATTGTATTTAATCTAGTGGATCCTTCTTGTCCATTTGATGCATGTGTTGCTCTCAGATAGGAAAGTTCAATCAGGTTAATGCGCAGAACACCAGTAATTATTATGAGCAAGTTGTATATGTTGAAGGCTCAATTAATTTTCAAAACTGAAAAAATCCTGACAGAATCACAGACACCCATCTAGTTAATATGCATGGCAAGTAAAAAATGTTAGGGCCATCAATCCACTAACTCGCAAATAAGAACAATTTATATTTCTCCAGGATATACTTGTTGTTCATGTTTAAATGGAGTCTTATGTTTTCTTGCACATCCAATTTATCTAAATGGCTTCGTCCCAAGGCATCGATCATTGAATAACTCTAAATTATTTGGATATCTCAGTGCAAGAAGAAACATTTCGTCAAAACAACTCATTTTTTTGTCTCCATGGATGTCCATGAGCAAAGGCAAGGACAATGGGCATAGAGACAAACATGCTCTCCATGTGGCTGTTTGTTTAGCTGTCACCTTAAGCTGCTGTAAGGAATTGTTTGCTGGGCCTACCAAGGTACCATGGTGGTTGACTCTCGTGTAAATGGATAGAATACAATGGAAAATCTTGTTAAGATGCATCTAACAATTATGACATGGTTGGGATTTTTTTTTTTCCCCAGCAGATCCATAATTTAATAGAAATCAAAATCTTCTCCCCGAGATTTGATGATATCATCTGAAATTTGCTCGCAGAAAAATTATTATATTGGTTCGTTCATAGCTCACAACCGATGTAGGGCTAAACTCGTCTGATTGGACCATCGCAAACTTGTTTTGTGAGTTTCTTGGCCCTCTATAACTTATGAAATATTTTCGTTGCGAAACCAATGTAGAACTAGATAGAAACTTGCATGAATTCTTACACTAATACTATTCAACCATACATTATAATTTAAACTCATCACTAAATCAACATGATTTTAAAAATATCAAACCATCGAAGTTACGAAGCTAAAACAATACAGCTAGCTAGCCTTTGTTGTCCAACGATAATGTGTACGAGATATGTGGTCCAACGTGATCATGTGGAGTATTAAGACCTTTGAGACGGAATGAATGACAAGGGACGTTCACATGGAATCCCCCCGTCCTATAGAAGGACCCCCCAAGGTCCCAACCAAGCAGATCCAATGCAATTTAAATTGAACGATAGTTTGGCACTTCAACATGTTGCTGATCACTGCTTGTTCGAGAAAGAGCTAATTAGAGTGACGGTGATTGCTCGGGTCAATACAGCATTTTTTTTTTTTTTTTTTTTCTGTGGGTAAAAAATTCAGCATCTAATCGACACAATCAATAAGGACCGCATTCTACCTACTCTGTACGTGTACATGTAAACAAACCTATCAACATCATACATTGTACGTGTAAACAAAACCATCACCATCATACATTGTACTGTTACAAAATTGCCCGTTTGGTCCGGTGTTCTATTACTAATTTCTTTAGCTTTCCTCCAGGTTAAAGGCAATACCGAAGAGGAGCGTGTTATTTACAAATAGAGGAGAAAGAAGAGCGCGCTCTCTCTCTCTCTCTGTGAATAAATTTGATTAATAAAATTAAAAAATAAAATATTTCGAAGTCGTCCTAGAAGAGTCTTCATCCCAGTCGGAAAACATGTCCGATAAGCACCACCATGGCCGAGAGTCACTCTCCTTAACGGCGTCATGGAAGAGGACCAACCTACGGTTGCTAAGTAAAGAGCGGTGACATGAGCAATAGAAACGGGGGAAAAGCAGAGGGCTGATGAAGTGTCTTCATTTCCTGGTTGACTTCCAATGGATTGAGCTGCTGAAAAGCATGGATTACATATGAATTTAGGGTTTAATCTGGATTCGCAGGCCCTTGTGGATTTTTGTCAAGATGCAGGAGAGAGAGCAGGGAATCACTGAGAAAATTCAGAGCAACAGGAGTGGTGGTGACGGTGCATGCTGTTTTGTTGAGGAATATCCTTTGATTTCTTTCTTTCCAAACAGCTCAGAAATGACAGCAATGTCCGGTTTGAAGTCAATTCGTATTGGACGACTCCTTTGTCACATTTTCTCTAGGATTTTGGCATATTTGGGCTCAATCAAGCACTAACTATAATAAAAGCATCGCAGGTATGCTGGAGCCCACTTGGCGTTGCTCTTCCATAAAGCGAAATAATTTTGTTTTTTCAAATAAAAGGTAATAACGAGTCTAACGGAAAAGAGACTGCACTGGTCTTCCCAAAGATGTTTCTGGTCTACTTGATTCAATTCCATAAATGCCCACGTTGAGATGGCAGTACAAAACCAATAATTTTTGGGGGTTTGAAAGAAATTAAGCTGGAAGAGAATGGGGCACCGACATCTTGCTGCAAATAAATATGTGTAATATCATAATTAAAAATTTATGAGACTAGATGAGTTTAAAAAAAAAATCAGAAATTCTATCTAAAAGTGGATTAAAATTTTGATCACGATACTTAAGATAAATATTAGAGGTTAAAACGACTACAAATGGACAAGAAAAATCCTCAAACATGCATTGCACGTGGTCGATGCTAAACCTAATAGCATAACAAAAAATCCATAAGCGAAGAACTGATGATATAAAAATAAATAAATAATTAAATGTGCCCAAGGTTTTGTACGACTGCTTGCAATCCCAATAATAAAACATGCCATATCTTAACAATTACATTCCTTATTTGTAGGATATTTTAAATCTCGAGAAATCTCAAGTGTTTGGCTTAGACAATCTATACATCACTTTTTAAAATTAATAAAAAAATAGTAAGTGATTCGTTTTTATTGGAGAAAAAATGGTAAGGCATATATCAACTCTACATTGAGATTGATTAATCTGCCCCAAATTAAACTTGATCAAGAGCCGCAAACCTTACTCCTACCCCACCGAAAGGGAGGTTATGCCAACCAATTTATTAAGGAGGAAAAGATTCAGTAACATCAAGAACAAATAAACAAGAGAAAGAGGATATGCCTATTGATTGCATTTTACAATTAACGAACTTCTTTACCCTTGAAAAAAAAAAAAAAAAAAGTGGCCTAGGATTCCATTAGGGTAACATCATTGGCTGATTGAAACCCTCCGACGGATAGCGGGACATTCCGGAAGTCACGTAGTCACAAGAAACGGCAATCCAAGCTCGGGTGGTAATCCTTGGATTTGCTCACTATTCCCATGATGTTTGTGGCATAGAAAAGGGCCTACGTGCCTGTTCCCCTCTCCCTCGATCCGTGCCTGTACAGAGATACAATGTGTTTGGATTGTGCAAGAAAACATAATTGCAACGGTCTTAAATTATGTGGCCCTCTAAATGTTGACATTCTACCGCTCTCATGATCACTTAATAGGTTCGGTCATGGCAAAATCTCTCTCTCTCTCTCTCTCTCTCTCTCTCTCTCTCTCTCTCTCTCTCTCTCTCTCTCTCTCATGGGTTGGTTCTAGTTCCACTTATTAATTGATGTCATGCAAAGATATATAGGAACGTTCATTAAGTTTTGGGGTGAATTTTCAAATTTCACATTTAACTTGAAAATTTATCAACCGAAGGGTCCGAGAGTTATTTGATGGAGATGCCTTCAAATGTGCATATAGCCATATTCCTCTTGAAAAATATGTATATAGCGATAGAAGGCATGAGTCAAAGATATGGTCCATGGATGCAGTGATATCTAGAGATCTTCAAACATAAGCTAACCATGGCTGATAAAATGTTTTATTTGGTATAAGTGTATGACTTGCCAATGTTGGGAAAATAGACTATGGAAGAATTAGTTTTTAATAAAACTCCATTTTCAGATTTTATGGCTTGCCAGTTTTGGGAAAATAGATTAATTTTATAGAAAACAATCAAACAATCTTTTTTTTTTTTTTTTTTTTTTTTTTTTTTTAAAAAGAAGAATGGAGGCAGCTAGGTGCTGCCCCCAGAATTTTATTAAGATAAAAGATATTTATAAAAGTGAAGAGAAAAAAGAAGTAAAAAAAAAAAAAAAAGAGAGCAGAAGAAGAAGAAAAGTTATATAGCTAGCAATAATAAGTCAAGATTTCTTCATAGTTATTGCTAGTTTTTCTCGATTTTTACTAAGCATAAGCATTCCTAGCTATGGAAAGTATGGAGTGCCATTTGTAGGATGAAATAAATAGGACGACTTCTTCGAAGAAAAATTTTCTTAATTTGCTATCGTCAAATCTTCCAACAAATGGCTACAATGAGTTAATCACCTGCTCTTCTTCGACATAACAAATTTTTATTTTTCACTCACCATTTAGTCCATAAATCATGAAAATTTTTAAATCATCTTTTTAGCTTCAATTGAATCTTGATGGTGGACCAAATATTTTTAAAGAATGGGCACCTTACAAATAAATGATCAGTTGATTCACTGCTATTACCATACAAGGGGCAATCTGTACTAACATTCTATCTTTTTTTGGCTAACGCTTCTTCTGTACGAAGCTTATTCCTCAATGCAAGCCAAAACAATATTTTAACTGTCTCAGCAATAGCTACTCTCCAAATGATCGGCATCTCAAACCATCATTATTAAAAAATTATAGCATGAATCCACAGAATATATACCATTAGGGGTTAATTTCTATATCAAACAATCATATTTGTAAAACTCGTTCATTTTGAATGTTCTTCAAACTTGTTGTAGTAGAACTCGTCGATCAAACAACCTCGAAAAAAAAAAAAAAAGTATAAAGTTTAGTAAAAAGACTGTTAATTTCAATGGGAGCCCATGAAGTAAAGCTGACACCATGGGAATCTTGACCTATAAAAAGGCGATGCATTGGCAGGTTGGTTAGATAGCAGAGAGGCCAACGGACGAGACTGAATCAAGGTCATGATCTCATCAGTTCCCTTCAATTGTTGAGATTGCTACAACAGAGAGATGCATTAATTCTCTTATTCCAGAGTGATCCAGGTAGCAAACATCTTGCTCGGCTAGAAAGCAACCAAGCAAATACACTAATTTCTTCAGACAGCAAAACTCTCTCTAGATTTTCATCAGTAGCACGCTAGAGATTTATTAGCATTCACAATTGTACATAGCATGGTCCAACTCAGCCGTCAACTGCAAATATCATGACACCATATCATCTACAAAAAGTTTTCAACCCCTTACCCATGCATGGCCTAGCTTTTGTTTCACATGATCTCTCTTTGGGGATGATGAAATATTGTGGGAGCTTCTAGTTGGATCCTTGAAGCCTATGTTGTCGAACGCTCCGACGGTCTTAAATAGCCTTTTGTTCACCTCCTCCAATAAGGTTCGGTGCAACAGTTGGCTCCTTATGTCAACCATTGAATGATTCCTCATCATACGATGACAGCCATCGACTGCCCTCTTGCCTGCACGAGAGCTGGAAGCTCTTGAGGATTCCAACAATATGTTACATTGCTCGTGGAATTTGCTAGCTAGAGAGGCATCCACTGGAGGGCTCTCTCTGGTACAAAACCTTGTTGACTTGTGGTGGATGGGCTGAGTTTCTCTTTGATCTCCTTCTTGTTCATCATCTAAGATGTAGTTCACAGCAGAATAGGTATCAGAGTGCATCGAGCTCTTGTCGTCATCGTCAAAGTATAGATCATCTGCATATATAATTAGAGGTAGACATCACTAAAATATATATTTTATTAATTAAGAACGTGTCCTTTTAATGCCTTGATAGCATTTGGTCGGACCTATGTCAAAATTTTTCAAACTAGGGGAAGGTCTAATTCATAAAACCATGGTAGCAGTAATATTTTGCTCTAACTTCTCTATAAATATCATTTAGTTGTAATTGCAATTGTATCATGAGCACTCATCAAGGACTAGCATGCCAAATAATTTAGCAAATAAATTAACAGCTATCTTCCTAAATTCCAGAAAATTTATGAGAGCCAATTCAGGAACAGATTTGTGACCTAGTGGAACTCGCAGCAACACCAACCAAATTAAAAGTCTGGTCTAGATACCAGAGTCACCCTTAAATTAATTCCTAGCTTATGATGAAAGCCCATGTCACATTACTAGCTGTAAATGAGAGAATTACATACCTCCAAACCAGTCTTCTTGGTGAGAGTGAGACGGGCATTGTTGATGAGACCACCCTTGAGAAGGCCCCATCCCAAATAATGAACCTTGGGAGGAAGTAGGGGAGGATGGATAGTAGAAAGGGTGATTGCATCCATCCTCCTCATCATCCCCATAGCTGTACACATGATGGCTGTCCTCAGGAACATCTCCTTCTTTATAACCCGGCACTAGAACCGAGATCTCTCGAGCTATCACCTCCGCTATCTCCGACGGCTCCCGATCGGTTATCTCCAACTCCTTCACCATCTCGTGAGCCACATCCATCGGCGTGTCGATCACGATATCAAAAGGAAAATATATGTTCCTTAAGTGACCTGACAAAGTTCAATTCCCATGCATTAATATTCTACAACCTAGAGGCACTAAAGTGCTGTGCTGTTATGATAAAGAAAAAAAAAAAAAAAAGAAAAAGAAAAATCCTTACCTTCTTTATCAGCTATTTGAACTTTGAGGAAGATGGTATCGTCCTCTGGATTCAACTTCCCGGTAATCGTCATATCGGTCATCTTCTTCATGGGCCTCTGGTTGTAAATCTCTGGTGCATGGTGACCATGAGCTTTCAGTCCAGTGTTCTTAATAACTTTAATTCTTGGAAGTGGAACAGCATTGTCATGGTCGTCAGATGCGAGAAAGGGATCGAGAAGCAGCTCTTTGGCCGATGGCCTCTTCGAGGCGGTTGCGAGACACCTGCCAATGAAACGCCGGGCCTCAGGATCTTGGATCCGATAGAATGCTTCGGGGAGCTTGCCCTGTAGAAGAATGAAGCAATGCTGCAGGTGTTGGGCAACAAGCTATTTGGAGAAATTAAAGATGACAGGTTAGTGTGGACTGGAGAAATGGCTCACCGAGGTGACTTTCTTATAGATTTGGGCGGGGTTGGAGCACTCGCTGTAGGGATACTCGGAACTAAGCATTTCGAGTACGCACATACCGAAGGAGTATATGTCGACGAGCTCGTTGTAGTCCTCTTCGTAGAGCTCCGGTGCCATGAACTCGGGCGTCCCTGGAGGAAAGAGCAGCAGCAGAGGTTATAATATGGGTGCAACAACGTACTAGACTGTAGCTCACTTTGCATTCATTTTTATTTTTTGCTGGTCGGCTCTGGTTCACAGATTAAGGAACCACTTCTGACTAGTTCTGGGTAAAAGAAAACTAAATACATGAAGAGAATTTAAAGCAAGGAAATTGAAGGTTTGCTTACCTATAACACTGTGTGCTGATTGGGACCCTCGGAGCACCGCCGCCAACCCGAGATCACCGATCTTGACCTGCCCCAGATGGCCATTAACAAAGATGTTGTCACACTTAAGGTCTCTGTGTATCACCGGAGGATCATGGCCATGCAAGTATGTAAGCCCATGCAGGATCTGGCAGGCCCAGTTCTTGATGGCTCTAATGTCAACCCGTCGATATCTCTGCCGGTACCTAAATCCCACTTTCTAATACTCATCAATCGTGTTTTATGAGCTAAACACATCATCAAATTAGTTCTTTGTTCTATTGTTTGATTTTTTTTTTTTGCTTGAAAAATCATAACAGTAAGGAGTTGACTGGTTTGGATTCCACACGGAGGATGCGTGTCAAGCACACCAGAGAAACAAACCTAGACCTTCTTAAGAAATACCATTCACACCTTTTTATCAACAAAAAAAAAATGAAAAAAATGAAAAACTCTATAAATATTTTTAGAGTTTTGATACATGGGTATTGTTAAATTAGAAGCTAATTAATATTGTTTATGTATATGAAGAGACAAAATGTTGATGGTTGTTCCCAAGATTATATATATTTATAATTTCAAAAGAACATTATAATGTTAAAAAAAATGCAGATTCTACTACAATTATAGTTCTTAATAATATTTATTGCTATCATATAAGATAGATTGATTTGGTTCTTCTCATACTTAAATTTTTAATTAATCTGATACATATCAATTAAACTTTGCGGAAGACCTAGAGGTGTTGTTTCGACAATTTCCAAATTCCAGTTGCCAAAATGGGGAGATATGTTCATCACATCATGATAAATCTCGTGTACTGGTAGTTTTGAAAATGTTCGATCTGCTAAGAAATTTCTTAACTTCCTAAGTTATGGTATTTCTATTTTTGTACTTCTTCTATCCTCTGCTATCTTTCTTCTTCTTTTTCTTTCACTTCCTCTTTCTTTTTACCTTTCTTTTAGTATTTTTAGATCTCTGTATTTATCTGTTTTTATAGTCTTAATAAATTCGATGCTCCTTCCTTTTCATCAAAAAAAAAACAAAATGGGCTTTAATGGGTTGGGCCAAACAAGCCCCAGGTAAAACATAAGTTGAGGCAAGCATAGCCTGAGCTACAGCAAAACTAGGTTGCATCCAACTTGGACTCCTATCATTGTTGGCCAAACTCTTGCACCCAAGAGAAAAGCCATAGCTACAGAAACACTAGGTCAAGCTAATCTACTATTCCGATGGAACTGTAGGATCTAATGCACTACCTACACCAAGAGAACACCCAGATCCAAATTGGCTCTTTCTCAGCTAAAAAATTCTCACTTAAAAGTGCAATATTGGATGAAGGACAAAAAAATAAAAATAAAAATTGCAAGTCCTGCTGCATATATGGCATGATCCCTAGAACAGGTTAAAGAGAAACGTACTCGCGGAGGGTGCCGGAGGTGAACATCTCGGTGATGAAGTTGAAGGTCCTCTCTCCGACATCGATCCAGGAGGCATGGTATCTGATGATGGACCCATGATGGAGGGTGCTGAGTAGGTGGACCTCGGAGTACATGCGCTGCAGTGCGTCCGGTGACCGCAGCATATCGCAGAGCTTCGCCTGGTTCCAAGCCACCTCAATCCCATTTAGCTCATCAAATGCTCTGTAGCTGAGGTCCTCAATTAAGGAAGACATGTCGCACAACCCAAGATTTTCTTTACCTGGAATTGATGTCTATATATCTCTAGTTCATAAAGCTAGCTGTACGCTATAAAAGTTAGCAAACAATGGGCTACATTAAAAGATGGATACACTGTCTTCATGGCTCCTTTTCCGAGTACCTCATCAAACTGCAGTACATGTAGCAGCAGAAAAAAGTGAGGATTTAGCATCGGTCATTTGAAAATGAGTTTAAAAGATCGACCGGATCTTAATTATTTGTCAAGATTATATTTTGTGCGAAGTAATGATTGATCTTTTTTCATGACGTCAATCATTAAATCATGCTTGTCACAGATTTAAAGAGCAATGAACCTCTTTCTTCCATCACGGTATAAATCATGAAGCTGACATGCATTTTAAAACGCAATCCAATGGTTGATGAGAAAAAATTAAGAGAAATATAAAAGAATTAAAAAGAAGAAGAGACATGAGTGGAGTCCACCATATATTAATTAAAAGTGCATGCCTGCAGTTCATACTTCACAATGATTACCATCAAGTGCACGCCTCAAGTTTACATGGTCTTGTAGTATCGAATTTTAATCCATCTTAGCACTTGCAATAATTTACCGTTACAATAAAAAAGCTTGGATGCCTACCAACCACACAAGAACTGAAAAATCGTGATGTTTAAGATAATTAACAACGAGGTCTCCGATTTTGCCGTCAGAAATCTGTCGACTAAAACCACCTCTTATTTTTTATTGAAGCAGTTTGCATTCAGAAGTCTAGAGCCTCAAGGACAAAAGAGTTGGAGTACTGGATAACTAGCATGGCTAGTCCTTAAGCTCAGTTGTAACTTATGGAGGACCTCCAGGATTCAGATGTAGAGAAAATTTTAGTATCGATAACAAAATCGTGAAGCCTCGTCCCATCATGTAAAGGGATAAACATCGATGAAAATGATCTAAAGTACGTCATAAAAAAATGTACCAGACCCGTCCAAATCATATTTAGACCATAAAAGATGTTGTCAATAAAAAAAAATTAATGGCATGCCGCTCCTAGTTTATCATATCCAATGGATGGTGTCATATACTCTCCCACAGAGAAGGTCTAGACAAACATAAACCCAAAGCCAACAACCCCAAATCCTATTAAAGATGGAGAAAGCAATATCTAAAGCAAACCGATACTAAGCATGTTAAAAACCAACAAACATCAAACTCCATATTTGACATGACAAATTTTCAAGCAAATTGGTATTGATATTTGGCAGAACATGCACATCACAAGAAGCTTTTCGAACCAGGGGACAACAAAATAGTGATAAACACAACACCAACCACTTTAGGTAATAAAACATCTTATAACTTCAAAGTATATCTAACATGTTATAATTTCAAAGTATCTACTCATATATATACCTCCTCGTCCATGGTTAGCAACTAAAAACGAATAAAACGCAAAGTAGATTAGATTAGACTTAAATGATATATATGATGCCTGATCAGGAGAACTTACACGTCCATACCGAGCGGCGGGGTCGATCTCGACGTACCCACTCCACTCGGCGGCCCTCTCGACCAGCTCCCCCCACCGAGACTCATACATGTTAGCCTATCAAAACTCTCGCAGCTTGGAAGAAACCAAGAAAGAAAAACCAAAGGAAGCTCCCCGAGGGATCGGATAGCCTGGCTATGGGGTGATGAGTGTGGAGTTCTGTGGCAGGAGCTTTGCTAAATCCGAGGCTTCCCTTCATGGTTCTCGTAGGAGAAGACGCCAAAGAGGAGCCAGAAGAGCCTCGAGTAGTCGATCCTTAGCATGATCCAAGCCATCTCCACGACCGCCGCACGTGAGAAGTCGAAGCAGCTTCCAATCATTGATGTAAACCACAAGAGGGTGGGGTAGGAGAGAATTGGATGGATAGAGAAGGATATGCAGATCTTTTCCCCCTCTTATATATATCTTTGGAGGAGAATTTTCTAGGGGCCGGGATTTGGGCTAGTGGTTGTGGTGGCGAGCTAGGTGGGGGCTTTTTGGCCGGTTATGGGAAGATCCAAAGATTAGAGAGGGTGAGGAATGGAGATGTTTTGAGAGTGTGAGGCTCTGAACTTGAAGAATCTGTAGCCACTCTTTGATAACACCATTTGTGGTATGTGATGGAGAGAAGAGAAGTGAAGGGGATGGAGGTGGTGACGAAGAGTTTGTGGGGAGGAAAACTAATGGGAGGTGAGAGGAGGGGAAAAGGAGGTGGGACTTGGGAGGCGGGGAAGAGAAGAGGTGCCGATGTCAACGTGGCGTCGATAGGAGAGTGGGAGACGGCACTCGGGCCCACGCGCGTTACGGGTTTGTCGCCATTATAAGGGGGTGGAGCCGGTCAAACGTAACGTCGAGCTGTGACGGCGTTATTTGCCCATCCGACGGAAGATTCTCTTGGTTTGTGCGGCTCCTCATACGTTGGTGGCTCGGTCAGCCATTTGTTTGGCTAAGCTATGCATTAATTTAACTTATGCTTTGCATTAATGACCTTTGGAACTCTTGCAACGTCTTTTTTTTTTTTTTCCTGACAACCGTTCGGTTCGTTTTTATGTGCATCATTTCATTGATTGCATATTACGCCTTCTATGTCTTTGAGTCTTCTCTTTTGGAACCAACCGCACCAGGAGAAATAGATTTGGGCACAAATAATGCACGTCAGAGATGTAAATTTTATGGTCTCACCATATATTTTCCTTTCCGCTTCTCCAAGGGCCGGGTTTGAATGCGCACAAATAAATGGATGTATTTCTCGTTGCGAAAGACTGTGACCATACAATATATATTGCTGCATGGTGTTGAGGCATGCACCAACCACAGAGTGTGACAATGATATCGACCGCGACTGATTAATTGGATGGGTAGTCTTTTACGTTATATAATTGAATAATATAGATAAATTGTGTTTTGGTTTTGCTTAACACAAACTGAAGCTTAACTTTCATACGAAAACTCATCTTTTATTTCATTTTGAAGACTTATCTATCAATATATATATATATATATATATATATTGAGAAACCTCTAAATGATGCTCTCCGGCCATCTAGAGCGGTTAAAATAGTATATGTGGTTAACATAGACATTATTCGTATCACATTTTTTATGCTTTGCTTTGAAGTGGGAAACCATTTTCTTACTTGGTTAACTTGTCCAAGAATCTAGTATTAACTTGTAGATGTATTTGGGCAACATAGAACATGAATTAGGATTTATCCCAATGGTTACACCTCTCTATTTTGATACTAGAAATTATGATTTCAACTCTCTCTCTTATTTTGGGAAAATAGTGTGTTCAAGAACCAATCATAAAAAAGTATTCAAACTACCTCAATGATCATGTCAAAGAGAAAACAATAATTTCCTCAACTGATTTAACTCAAATCTTTTTTAAAAAATTCAAAAAAATAATAAAATTAAAAAAAATAGGCTCTAAATCTTTTTTTCTTTCATTAATGAATAATAAAATCGAGTTATATCATCTTTATTTATAATAACAAAGTCCATCCTTACATAATTCAAATTAGGATGTATTGTGGAATGGGACTGATGCGGCCTCGATCCGTTTAGGGTTGACCGTCGATCTATCCCAATGGATCGTCTGGATGGAACGATGCGATACTTCATCCGCGGTTAGCTGTAGATCAGCCTAGGCCGATCTATAATTTCAGTCGATCTACTGAAGATTGCTTCTTATCAAAATGATATAGGCTTTTATACCTCATCCTCGTCGGATCCAGATTGATCGTCGAGCTACATGAACAGGATAATCTATTATAGCCCGTTAATAACCGAGCTACAACCATTCTTGCTGAAACTATATTCTCTCCGAATTGAAAAACTCGAATAAAGAAAGAATCTTTCGTAATCCCATCTCTCAAGAAGGAAAGAAATCTTCCGAATCAATCCAGGGCGACAAACTCGAAAAGTCGTTAGAGTCAGAAATGGATACGACTCCAATTCCTCCTCTATAAATAAAAAGGATCTGAGACCCTCCGGGTATGCCATTCAATTCGACGCTTTCTCTCCTCATTATTCCCCAATCTCCTAACTTAAGCTCTTCACTAGAGAATACTTCGGTGGGGACTTTATTGCAGGTGAACGAGCGAAGCTCCAGCAAAGTTCATCCTCGACCTCATATTCTTCGATGGTCGAGCTTCTCCATCCTCGTCGGCCGACCTTAAGCCGAAAGATTCAGGAGCAACAGTTGGCGCTAGAGGAAGGGCTTCGACTGATTTCGTAGTTTAATTTTGAGGAAAAAAAGCACGTCACCGGATATCATAGAAATTCGAAGGAGAACATAAAATGCATTCCAACGTTCCAGTGGTCGGAGGACCTACAATGCTCAGCAGGATAACACTTCTCCACCAACAATCCAGAAAAATCCACCAGCGATGCCGGCGGTCTCACAGGAACAGTATGACGCACTGCTTCATCAGGTGCAAGCACTATTTACCATCGTAAGAGGAATACAATAGGTCGACGAGCGCCGTCCAGTCAAAAAAAATTCAGATCTGATCTGAAAAGGATCAGAGGAACGACACCTCCGAAGCCTAAGGTGGAGGTCAGTCGTCACAGCCGACCTACCGGTCCTTCTCGTCGAAGACCTGAACGCTCTCCCATACCAATTTTTAGAAGAGGCTCTACCCCAGGCCATGAGACTTCTCAGCATTGAGCCACTCGTGAGGACGACATGGAGAAAAAGCTTAAAGAGATGCAACGGCAGCCGGATACATTGCGGGAGCCAAGGCAACAAGGGAAGAATTTGGGGTTCAATGTCGATCCCCCATTCACTCAGAAGATTATGGATAAATTCTTACCACGTCGATTCAAGATCCCTTAGACGGAGCTTTACGATGGAGCGGCCGATCCCGTAGATCATCTGGACAGTTTTCGAACTCTTATGCATCTGCAAGAGACAACCAATGCAATACTATGTCGAACTTTTTCTTCAATTTTGAGAAAGATGGCTCGATATTGATATTCAAACCTAAAATTCGACTTCATAGATTTTTTCTACCAGTTGAGCCGTCTGTTCGTTGCCCACTTCATAAGCAGTCATCGGCAACATCATAACTCTAACTTTCTCATGAGCATTAAGTAATGAAAGAATGAGCCTCCTTGAGAGTATATCAATCGCTTCAATGCAGCCACCTTGGAGGTCCAAAGTTTAGACCCATCGGTAGCCATGACGGCGTTCAAGGCCGGCCTCCTTCAAAATGACCTTTTGTTCTTCCTCAACTTGGACTATCCGAAAGACTTCGTCGAGATGCTAGAACGAGCAAAGAAGTATGTCCAGGGCGAAGAGGCTTGGGACCAGCAAGAAAGTAGCTGAGAAGGTAGATCGGATCTACCCCAAAAGTAAGAGAAGAAAAAAGATTATAGACGGGTGCAGCACCGTCGGAAGGAGCCATGGTTTCATTAATCGTGCATCCCACCTCGGAGTAGCCGACCAACATGTCCAAAGCTGCAAGGCCGATCTAGAACTCTACCTTTGAGATTCAATTATCACACCCCTCTCAACACACCCCGTGCTTAGATTCTGATGGAGATCAAGCGACGAAAAGATATACCTCGATCCAGAAAGTGATAACTTCTGCTCGAGTAAGAAATTCGAGGAAGTATTGCCGATATCATCATGATCATGGGCATGATACCGAGGAGTGCTGGTGGCTCAAAGAGAAAATAGAAGCACTAATCAGATAGGGATGACTTCAGCACTATGTGGATGAACGATGAATTCCGACGAATCCAGGTCGTGACCAACCTCGGCCAAATGAACCGCACGAAGAACAGTCGACTGTCAGAAAGATCAAAGTAATTATTGGAGAAAACCTCAGTAGAAACACTTTGGATCAGGACCGATCAGGAGAAGGACCGAGGAAGAAGAAAGCATGCAATGAAATTACTTTCACCGATGAAGATCTAGAAGAGATAAGTTAGCCACATGACGATCCTATAGTCGTTTCTCTGAATATTGCTAATTATGATGTACATCGGATCCTTGTTGATAATAAAAGCTTGATGGATGTTCTATTTTATGATGCCTTTGTTCGGATGAACTTGAATCCTGAACTACTGATGAAGAGAAATATACCTCTAGTCAGATTTTCTAGCGCTACGGTTTCAGTGGAAGAAACTATCTCACTAACGACAAAAGCTGAACGAGCTCCGAGGTAGGCGATTGTCAACATAATTTATTTCATCATGAATAGCCCCTCCGCTTACAATGTCATCTCGGCAAGACCTAAATACCCTCTAGGCCATAATGTCGATCTATTACTTGAAGATCAAATTCACGATTCCATATAAAATTGACGAGCTCAGAAGAAATCAGTCGATCACAAGAAAATGTTACATGGCTACTTTACGTGGAGTGGTGGCTGAAGAGCAACCCATGAATGAGTTAAATGTCCGAGATGAACAAGTTGAACAAAGAGGCTCTCCGATAGAAAAACTGATCTCTATATCGATCAAGGACGATCCTTACAAGATTGTGAAGGTCGGCTCAAGCTTATGTGAAGAAGATCGACAGCACCTCATCATATTTCTACGAGATAATGTCGATGTATTTGCTTGGTCTGCTTCAGATATATCCAGCATCGATCCATAGGTCATGGTACACCAACTCAATGTGGATCTGAATCGTCGTCCGATCAGGCAGAAAAAATGAAGCTTTACCCCTGAACGTCAGAGGGCGATATAAGAAGAAGTTGATAAGCTCTTGAAGGTCGATTTCATTTGAGAAATTTATTATTTGGAGTGGTTGGCTAACATCATCCTCGTCAAAAAGGCCAGTGAAAAATGGCGCACGTATGTTGATTATGTGGATCTCAACGGAGCATGCCCGAAGGATAGCTATCCTCTGCCATGAATAGATTAACTGATGGACGCGACCTTGGGACATCAGCTCCTATCATTCATGGATGCTTTCTCGAGATACAACCAGATCCAAATGATGCCCAAGGATGAAGAAAAAACTTTCTTCATAACTGACCAAGGTTTTTTTTGTTATAGGGTCATGCCATTTGGCTTGAAAAATGCTGGAGCGACCTATCAAAGACTTGTGAACAAGCTTTTCAACGAGCAAATTGAGAAAAATATGAAAGTGTATGTGGACGACATACTCGTGAAAAGTAGAGCTACCGAATATCATATCACCAATCTAGAAGAATATTCTCTATACTGCAGCACTTTTGGATGAAACTCAATCCAGACAAATACACCTTCGGTGTCACTTCTGAAAAATTTCTTATGTTCATGGTGTCACAACATGGGATTGAGGTCAATCCAGAGAAGATTCAAGCTCTTCAAAAGATGAAGCCTCCGAAGATGATCAAAAAAGTACAGCGACTCATAGAAAGGATCGCAGCCTTAAATAGATTTATATCAAGATTGACGGAAAAGAGCTTTTCATTTTTTAAAGCTCTTAAGCAACCGAAGGACTTTCAATGGACAAATGAATGCCAGACAGCCTTCGATGAGCTAAAGAATACCTCAGCTCGCCCCCTCTTTTAAGCAAACCAGAGCCCAAGGAGGTATTGTACTTGTATTTAGCTGTTTCTTCTTCGATAATTAGCTCTATTCTGATCCGACAGAAAGTCAAGGTGTAGAAGCCGATCTATTACATGAGTTGGATACTTCATGATGCTGAGATCAGATATACGAGACTGAAAAAAATTGTCTATGCTCTCTTAATATCTATGAAAAAGTTACGTCCATATTTTCAAGCACACACCATCGCAATCCTTATAGACCAATCCATTAGTTCGATATTATACCGATCAGAATGCGTCTCCATCGGATTTTGCCAACGCATGCTCTTTGACCACGATCAAAAAATGGAATGCATCTCCATCGAATTTCACCAACGCACGCTCCTCAACCATGATCGAGGAATGGAATGCATCTCCATCGGATCTTGTCAATGCATGCTCCTCGATCACAATCGAGGAATGGAATGTACCTCCATCGAATTTCGTCAATACGCATGCCTCAACCACAGTCGAGGAACGGAATGCATCTCCATCAAATTTTGCCAACACACGCTCTTCGACTATGGTCGAAGAGTAGAACGCGTCTCCATCGAATTTCATTAACGCACGCTCCTCGGCCACGATCGAGAAATGAAATGCATTTCCATCGGATCTCGTCAATGCATGGCTATGGCCGAGGAGCAGAACGTGTCTCCATCGAATTTCGTCAATACACACTCCTCAGCCACGATCGAAAAATGGAATGCATCTCCATTGAATTTTGTCAACGTACGCTCCTCGATCATGGCCAAGAAGTGGAACGCATCTCCAGCAGATCTTGTCAATGCATGCTCCTCGATCACGATCGAGGAGCAGGATGCATCTCCATCAGATTTCACCAACATGCGCACCTCGACCACGATCGAAGAGCGGGATGCATCTCCATCAGATTTCACCAATATGCACTCCTCGACCATGACCGAGGAGTGGTATGCATCTCCAATACAAATCACTGATGCTCGATCCTCGACCATGATTGAGGATCGAAACGTATCCCACAAAATTTATCAAAATGTACTTCTCGACTGAGGTCGAGAATCATAGCACACTGGCATGAATCGTTCATCATAACTTCTCAGTCACACCGCCTAAGATCTATGCTGATCTACGTCTCAAAAAAAAAAATTAACGAAGAACATATGAACTCAACAACTTAGCAAAAGAAGACTTTGTATTAAAGTTGAGTATTTACAAATGATGGTCGGTCCATACAAAGATTCCTTGATAAAAATTAGGGGCAAACAAAAAAGACCAACCCTAAAAAAAAAGATCGGACATGTCTGATCAAAATGGTACACTAAGCTCTATCCAGAGCTCTAGATTTGCCAACTTTCGCTTGGTTTGCCAGGGTGATGATGGTTGGGGGTGGTATCGATGTTACATCCTCGGTGGTTGGGTCGTCATGCATGGGGTTGAAGATATCTTTTTTTTGAATTTCCCAATCCTCAACTTCCTCGGCCTCCTCATCGTCCGACTCCAAGAGATCCAAGTCCAGATCGGGGAAGATCCTTCGGACCTTCTCTTTTAGGTCTATACCCCCTTGCAGGTTGGAGAGTGATGCAAAATCCACCTTGATATTATGGAATTCTTTCGAGGTGCGGAAGGCCTCGACCGCCTCTATCCTGACGACCTCCATCCGTGCCTTCCCGACCTCTCTCTCTCCCAACATCCGAGCTTCACCTTAGCCAGCTCGGATTCCAGCTGCTTCATCCTCGTCCTGAGGGACCTAGTCTCATCCTCGACCTTCAGTCGAGATAACTGAGCATCATCTACCCTTCAATTGGCTTGGGCGGCTTTCTCCTCAGCTTCCTTAGAGAGATGCCGAATCTCTCTGATTACTTCGGCAAAATGGTCCACATGATGGATGAGCTAAAAAAAAAGAAGAAAAAAGAAAAAAAAAAGAAGCTAAGCCGAGGAATGAACAGAAGATCTAAAATAAAGGTCGATAAAAAAACTGACATGTATCCGAAGGAGAGAATCATAGGAGTCCTGGATGCAAAAAGCACCCCCAGCCTCCTTGAAGGTTTGAATGTCAATCGGTAAGATGATCGACTTCAGTAAGGAACGGGCGACACGATAGTCGTCGATATCCTTTCTTTTATCCTTGGTTTCCGAGGGAACTTCCATCGAAAAAATACTCTCTGGAATATCGGGTCTGCAGTCGAACATCCAAATGGAGATCTTTGGCCCATCCGAGCTTCTTTTAGAAAAAGATGCAGAAGGTCGAGGGACGGACTCTGTTGGGGTAGCAGATCGAATCGGCATCACAACCTTTATCGACGCCGACTTCTCCTTCCTCGGGGCATTTGCTGCTCTCGAAGAACCTCCCACCGTGAGCTGCACCAGGACAGCCTTGATTTAAGCGCATTCGGGGACCATGGTCGTGCTTGTCTTTCTCTTCTTCATCATCTGTCGAAGAATTTCGAGGTCGGACGGATTCATCGCTGGATAGAAAATATAAGACTCGATCAATGATAATGATGAGGAAAGAAAAGACGATCCAAACAAAATCGCATAAGAATAGTTACTCCTTAGATCAGTTGGAATCAGTACGACCTTAAATAAGTTTTTCTCAATAAGGAACTTAGACAGCGAAAGAGAAGCGAGACTAAAGATCTAACTCAAGACCTTCTCCTCGACGTCGAATAGCGTTGGAGGTCTGACGGCCGACCTATGAGGTCGCCCCCATGATGTGCTGAAATCTCATAGTTGCTCGACCAAAATAAAAAAGAAGCGCTCCTTCCAGTTATGCACTGAGGAAGAAGCACTTCGAAAAAGACAACATTCTTTTCGAGGAGAGACGTACCATCAATCGACCTCCGTCGGATGCTCCTTTAAAGTGAAGCAAGTTCGAAAAAGATGGAAGGTAGGCTCGACCCCGAGAAGGAGGCAGTGGGTGAAGAAGTTTAAAATCGATCACCAAAAATTCGGTGCTAAACAACAAAAGCTAATTCTATATAGGTTCAGAAGCTCGATGATTAAAAAATAAAAAAATAATCTAAGGCCAGTCTTTAGCGATTTCTCGTAAACACCGATCCGTCCAGACTGAGGAAGAGCTATACGCTCCCCAGGACCGACGACCTCTAGCTTAAAATCGTTGGGGACATGGTATTTCATCTTGATGACTTTTAGGTCCTCCAAGGAGAGGATGAAATTTATTCTAAAAGGACCATAGTCCGTAACCTCACGTTCTTCGAATTTGCTCGGAGAACCCATTATTCCAGAACCATGATCCTCACTAGAAGGGCTATCCGAGCCCCAAGAAGATTGGGACAAACTAGATTGACTCATGAGTGTGAAGGAGACTGACCTAAGGGGCGAAGAGGCCGAGCAACGAGGAGAGTTAAGGCGAGATCGATGGTAGCTCGGCTGAGTCTGAGCTATTCCTCGCATAAAGTATCAGAGTTCATCCTTTCAACAATAGTAGCAGTCAAAAGCAATGGATAGCTCCGATCTACTCCCATTTTATCTACCCTTCTAGATCTTCGCTAGGTGTCAGATACCAATTGGTCGGAATGGACAGATCGAGATCAAAGCAACGGATAGTTAGATTTCGTGGCCGTTAGACTTCTCTCAATCTTATCATGCTATCGATCTCCAACGCTGCAATGCGGATACGATTTAAAGATCGACCTCGACTTCGATAGGGTACTTACATTGGCCAGAGGTAGATCAATCTCATAAGTGGAGGACAAACTATTATGGAATGGGGCTGATGTGATCTCGATCCGTTTAGAATCGATCGCCAACCTACCCCAATGAATCGTCTGGACGGAACGATGCGATACTTCGCCCGCGGTTAGCTGTAGGTCAGCCTAAGCCGACCTACTGAAGATCGCTTCCTATCAAAATGATGTAAGCCTTTATACCTCATCCTCGTCGGATCCAGATTGATCATCGAGCTACATGAATAGGATGACCTATCATAGCCCATCAATGGCCGACCTACAACCGTTCTAGCTGAAACTGCATCCTCTCCAAAATAAAAAAAACTTGAATAAAGGAAGAATCTTTTGTAATCCCATCTTCCAAGAAGGAAAAAAATCTTTTGAATCAATCCAAGACGATAAATTCGAAAAGTCGTTAAAGTCAGAAACAGATATGACTCCAATTCCTTTCCTATAAATAAAAGAGCTCCAGAATCCTCCAAGTATGCCATTCAATTCGATGCTTTCTCTCCTTATTATTCTCCAATCTTCTAACTTGAACGTTGGAGGATCTTCACTGGAGAACACTCCGATTAAAACTTTATTGCAGGTGAACGAACGAAGCTCCAGCAAAATTCATCCTCGGCCTCATATTCCTCGGTGGCCGAGCTCCTCCATCCTCGTCGGCCGACCTCAAGCCAAATGATCCAAGAGCAATAGGATGTATAAGAAAATCGATTAAATCATAAAATCGATCGAAACTACATATTTCGGTTCATTTTGGATTGTTTTTTTTTTTAAATTTAGTTCGATTTTGGTTCAAAAATTTTGGAAACAAAAGAAAATTAGTCTAGTTTTGCTTTTAGTTTAGAAGAAACAATTCAAGCCCAACCAACCTATGGGTCTATATATACATATACGTATACATATATACATACATAAATATATATAATTATATTATATTATATTATACATGAATGCCACCAATTTACTTATATTTTGCCCTCATTCCACTGGCTTATTGCTTCTATATTTAGCCCATTTAGCTCATTATATGATATGTCCATTTAGCTCATTATCTTATAAGCTACCTTTGCTATAAACCTCATAACTATAACCAATAAGCCAATCGAATTGATTTTCTCGATTTAATTTGAACCTTTTTTTATGGTCAATTTGGTTCCGATCTCAATTTAGAAAATTGATTCAAATCGATTCAATTTCAAAATTAACCCCAAATCAATCTAAATCGAATCATGCATACCGTTAATTTAGACCAAATTTCTCTTCTAAGTTAAAAATGATACATCTTTACTGAATCATATGATCATAATTTTTTTTTTAAAAAAAAAAGCTAAAATTTTACAAAAGATAAATATAGACTTTTATATCAACTTTTTCAATCATTTTATTTTATTTTGATTGAAAGATATATTTAGTCAAAACCTTCCTTGAAGAAGAAATTTTTGTAAAATAATAGATTGACCACTAATCTTCCTAAACAGGAATCTATTAGTAACCAGCATCTCAACCATTAATTGGTTTGTTTTTTCTTTTCTCCCTTACAGATGTTACGTTTATAAATCTTCATTCTATTACTATGAAAGTGGTAGCTAGACCATAGATATGTTGACAAAATCTTAAAAGTGATATGGTTGAAGTGAAAAAGCATAATATATAATGTGACTACTAAAATGAGCACCGCTGTTCTCTCCTTTTGTGGATAAAGAGGTTACCAACCCTTGTTCTGTTATAACCACGTGCTTGAGACGTAGAGTAGATGTCCTTTGCTGATTCAGAAACCCTTAATAAATTCTTCTACCCCCAAATCAAGTTTCCAATATGTGGTTCCCATGCATTGGACAAGCTTTTGACAATCCAAATTGGAGGGATGAGGGTTGACCAATCAAGGCTGATACACGTGATGTTCTCTTATTGGTCAGTCCAAACTGCTGGCCCATAAAATCCTAATAATTAATACAAACGCGTGTGACTAATTAACCTTAATCGAGCTTTACAGGATCTAGCAACCTCTCTTTAGCCTAAAGAATTATTTTAGGGAGCAACCCTTTTGCTTTTGTTTCGCCTTGTGGTGGCAGCTGGCTGAAGCAAATATATATTTTACTCCAATCATTAAAGTTGCAGGAAATTTATTGTCTCTCGTTGGTCCAATATCCTAGCATTTATTTTTTATTTAAAGTGTTTGACCTTCTGTTTCTAAAAATATGGTACATGTCCGGTGCACTTCTTCTTAGGTTGACAATATCAGACACGCACCTTTGACTTGCACATTGCCTGGCCCCGCCGCTTGCCATCATTCGGTGCAAGAAATATTTTATAATGTGGAGGATGGGTCCCACATCTCGACAATAATGGAGCTATTCGGGACCCACCATTCTAGAGTGGTGGGCTCGCACGCTTGGCGTGGAAGGTCTCTCGATTGCGAGTAATCGACCGCTCCACCAGCCATGTGGTTCTCCTCCGCATTCTTATCATTCCCACACCCCCACCATCCCCATTGAGAAGTACTCTACATAGTATTAACCAACAAGGGAGCAACCTTTCATAGTTATTAGTTGGTGATTATTTGGTAAAAAGAAGGTTAATAATTATGGGACCATGCAAGAGTTGTGTCAGAATTAACTAGCTAGTGTGGGAGCCATAGCATTGGACCAGAGTAACAACTTTAGGTGGCAAGTGACCTGGTGGACTAAAGTGTATATAAAGCCCTTGCATTATTGACTTAGCATGTGTTCCCAAATCTAAGCTGAAATCTTTGAACTAGATTCGCACTGCAGTAAGAGATACATCTGTTTTTTTTTTTTTTTTTTAAAAAGTTTTTCAAGTTGGAAGATTTTGTAGATCCTTTATTTTGACCATCCAACGAGTATGTGCCACCTACTGAAGTGACAGCTACAGTATAGGTGGTATATAGTTCTAATACAATCAGCATACTATGTTACATTTTTATCATATTATATGAAGGAGAAGTGCATAAGGAGTAGTGTCGAGAAGAAGACGATGCTAAAATAGCCAATAGAACCTCCAAACAGCGATGTACAACTTAGAAGAGAGAGTGGAAGGAGGGTTTGGGTTTGTTGGTGTGGAAACCTTCTCAGTTTGCTAAGTAATTTCTCTCTCATGATGGATAAAGTAACCGCAAGAATGAGAGTTCCATGCAACAAAAAAGCCTTTTAGTATTGACTGGCTTCTCGGTTGTCCATAGTTTCTTGAGGCTGATTCTGTCATCGAGTCTTAATATCCGTCCTTATGTTCCTCCAAATCTGAGTGGCGGAAGAACAACCGAGAAGAAGGTTATCAATTGATTCCAGTTTTCAGAGACAGCGAAGGCAATTGAAATCCTAGCTTCAACCCTATTTATTCAGTCTCTCTCCAGTGATCAGTTTGTTTTTTAGGGCTAACCTCATAAAGGTTCTGACCATGTCATTACAATGTAACTATTGTGACAGTAAATATCATTATTAGCTTATTTACTGAGATGAGATGATCTTGTTTGTTTGTGCGTGCGTGCGTGCGTGTGTACATATATCGATAACATTCAGAAAAAGACAACAGATACAGTAAAGGAGCATCAAGGTAGTCTAAAGTAAAGAGTCCTCCTCGGATCAACTTTCAACAAGAAGGCAAAATCGGGATGAAGGCTAGAAGCATCAGTAAGATGACCTTGTTTTCATATTTGGGAACACAAATCCTAATAATTTATTTAATACTTATGTACATGCAATTTAAGAAAAATCAACGTGTATGCTCATTTAATAACATGAGCATATGCGCGCGTGCGTGCGTGCGTGCATATTTATATGTACACAAAATATGCATGCATGTGCGTGTGTACATATGTATTTATGCATGTACATATAGCTAGATGGCATGTATGCATCGATATAAATGTGTGTACCCATGCGTGTATGTGTTGATTAAGAAGCATGAAACAAGTTTATTCTCCACAATTTGGCAGGCCCTCTACTCCAGGAGTTTAGCATCCTCAATCCACTTTTGAAGATTTATGTTCATCTAGGAAAAGACCATTCTCCAAATCAAACCAACCAAATATTCTTTCGCTCTTTGCGACTAGGGTATGAGCCATGCAAGAGTCTTCCTTGATAATTAGCCGGCATTGATAGGGCTTAGTATGTTTAATTATCGGTCCTCTCTTCGTCGCCCTAAGAAGATTTAGGCTAAAGTTAAAACCCTCCGTTCGGTATTGAACAATGCTTAAAGGTCTCCTTCATTGAAATTTTGGCAATCAAGCTCAATCAAAGGATTGTGGCTCTCTTCAACTGTACCATGCCATCAGATTCTTGTTATATGCATGTCTCTTGATCTCCTGTTGCCCTCTCCATGGTTGAAGAAGTTTTGCTACTCAGCTGGATCTTCGCCTCAGAAACTATGAAATCATGTCCATGTGATGCCTGTATCTTTTCTGTTCCCTGTTGTCCATTACATTGCCTATTATTTTAGTTTGCAAAAACTTCGAAGCCGTGCAACTCTATGACTTGAGTCAGATATTCAAAGGCTGATCAGCTGATGTAAATTCTCTTTGCCTCCTCTTCTTAATAAAAATTTGGGTAGCCTAAACAGCCTCCTATTACATTAAAAAAAAAAAAAAAAAGTTTATTAAAAAATATAATGATTTTTATCCTTTTCTTTTTTAGGATTGTTGGTGCGAAATCTGATTGCCATCGGAGAAGTGCTGGAGTTGGAGAAGATGTGGTTACCGCCGATGACCTGCAAAATAAGTCTCGTCCAGAGTCCGGGGTTGCGGCTCCAGTAAAACCTTCCGACGGTCAAGTTAGCTTTTTCGGCCAACAGAAATGGAGTGCTCAATCAAGAAAGTTACAGAATTTTCGGGAGGAAGAAGAGAACCTAGAAAAAACGTATCTTGAGGATCTCTTTTATAGACGGAGCGTATAATAAACTGATAGTGACAGCCATAATTATCGGATAGTAGGTCGTTCGGGGCCACGTGGAGTTTGTTACGAAAGATAGTGTTTGTTGTCGTGAGGTGCCAGTCCGTTTGAGATTTGACAGTCAAAGTTCGAAAGGATGGGCACCGGTTGGCGATGACCTTTGAGCTGTATCAGTTCTAAAGGAGTTCGAACTCCTCTAAGGTAGTCCGGATGTGGGTCGGTTCATATCATGTACGAGATCTGACTCGTGCAGAGATCTTCCTGGATGACTGCGGGGAGTTCGATTGTTGGAGGAGTCCGAAAGGAGTTTGGCCGCTGAAAGAGTTCGAAAGAAGTTCGACTACTGGAGGAAGAATTTTCGATCAAAGCTCTTCCGTGATTAACAGTTATGTTAAGCTAAGCATCGGACTGGACTTCGACGAAAATAAAATTTATCCCCAACAATAGTCTCCCTATTTTTGAATTCAAAATTTGAAGGGAGGAAAAAAGACGATGGTCAAAGTTTGGTCCCGAATTTCCGCGCTTATCAGGATGAGATGTTTTGATGTTTACCATGCTGGTATCGAAACTTTCTAAGTTTGAAACGAGTCCAAAAAGATGGTGCTTCGAATCTTCTGTCGAAACTCTGCCACAAGCACGGCGCTATAAAGACTCCGCTCGTCGCCGCTTTTCTGTCATAATGAGTGGGACACGCGGCACACGCAGACCGACCGAAGTCGATTCACAATCATAATTGCTTTGGATTGTCTCTAGCTATTTAAGACCTTCTCCTATTATTCGAAAGTCATCCCTGCCCGAGTCTTCTTCTTCCTTCAGCCCCTGTTCGCCTTCTTTCTGTGGGTCTCATTCTTTTATCGCCTTCCTGAGCTCCAGACACCCTTTCAATTGATCCTCATCGCATCTGTTGTTCTTTTATCCTTCTCGAATAGTTTAGGTCAGTTTTCTAATCCTTCTCTTAGGTTATTCATGCTTATCATTTCTGGCTGCTTGTCTTCCTGATTTTTTGATTTTTTTGGAAGGATTTTCTTAGGGTTCATCTTGATCCGAATGTCTTCCAAAACCTCCCACTCCATCAGTTCGCGAGGCTCATCTGGACCAATCTTCTTTGATTCTACACCCCTTGCCGAGGTAAAACCTAGGAACATACCCCGCTCGTCTTTCGCTCCAAACACCATCTCGTCCATCCTTACCCCGGACGATCTTTTTCTGATCCGAATCCAATATAGAATCCCTCCAGAATATGACCTTGAACTCCCCAGCTCCGACGATCGGGTCAATTCTCCTCTGGTCAATCAGTTTTGTTTGTACTTGAAAGCTTTACATGCCGAACATAGATTCTCGCTGCCCCCATTCGTAGTCGTCCTCTTCCGATTTTTAAATATCTCCTTCGCATCTATCGTACCAAACTTCTTTCAATTCATCATAGGTTTTCTCTTTTTCTATTGATTGATCGAAGTCCAGTCGACCATTTCACTTTTTAAAAATTTCTATATCTTTAAGCGTCATCCTTCCGCGAAGGATTGATGGTACTTTTCTCCTCAGGTCGGCAAGAAGGGGTTATTGAAAGATGTCCCTTCTTCCATTCACAACAGAAAGGAAAAGTACTTTTTTGTACATTGCTCGACTTTACCATTAGGTCTTCCTTCATGGGGTTACATTAGAGAGTCGGTTCGCCGAGCTCCTAGCTTAGATGGAGCCAACCTTGATTCCTTCGATAAACTTAAGATGTATCAAGCTCCTCCTCTTTCTGACCTTCTAAAGGAACAGACCTTGTTCAACCTGGGTCTAAGTCCCCACGATCCTATTAGTACATCTTTTGATTTTTGAGTCCATATGGTTTCACGCACGTGTATTGCTACTGATTATTTTTCTTTTTTTGCTATAGAAATGAATGCACAAGCTATCAAGATGGTCACCAAAGGGCTCTTCATCAGGAAGAGGAAGGAGAAGGCGCAAGAAGATGGCTCAAAGAGGGCGAAGGTCGGTGTTTCCAGCTCCGGAGTCTCTGACCGCACTGCCATTGCATCCGAGGTCATCGTCGGCATCGAGATTTCTCCGGTCGTCGAGGTTGACACCGCTAGCATGGGCCCGGCACCTTCCATGCCCTCAGATCCCTCCAGCAGGGATCGAGTTTCGGAGCTCCCTATCAGGAAAGGGACAGGAGAGCGAAGGAAAAAGAAAGCTATTGCGAAGACGTCCTGCAAGGCTCGCTTAGGTGAGCTGGACGGCAACGACAACGAACGAGGGGAGGACCCCTTCGATAATCTAGAGATCGTCTGGGAGCTTGCCGACAGATTTTCCATGCCCGAGGTGGTGGACCAGATGGCCGATCTGGACCCACGATAGCTTATTTGGAGTTCTCTTGGAACCATCCTTAAGATAATTGCTCCATTGCTTGACTCTTTTTTTTCTCTCCTTCTTCTTTTCTCCTTTTTTTTTTAAACATCGATCGTTTGTTGCAATTGGATCACCAGATGCTCGCTCACGAGGGTGCATCGTCAGGAAGCGGAGGCATAGAAGACCCAGGAGGATCTTCGAGTCGAGGTCCGTCATCTTCAAGAGAGGGTCGACGAGGTCGAGCATCTTACCGAGAAGAAGATGGCGGACATCAAAAGTCTTCAAGACGCACTCCACGAGGAGTTTGCCTCGATCGGACTAAAGGCCGCACTGGCCCTGAAGGAGGAGAAGAGAAAGGAAGCCAAAAATAGGATCATCGAACTGGAGACCTAAATGGTAAAGTCGATCTCGAAGGCAATGATTCGGGCTATGGTAGAGTTCAAGACCTCTTCCGAACTGAGGAACCTGAATGTCGAGTTCGATTAGGAAGCATTTATCAAGAGTTTCGAGCTCTGCAAAGGTAGGATAGTCCGAAGGTTCTCCAAGCTCGACCTCGACTTTCTGGAGGAGAAAAATGATATGGAGGCAGGACCGTCCACTGCTGTGGTCGATCTTTTCTTCGACGAGCTCGCTCCTGGCCTATCTGAACCTGCCACAGAGGCGTCTAAGCCAGTTTGAAAATCTGAGGTGGCCGAAAGCGATCCGGCTCCACCCTTCGAGGTTGAGATCCTCAAGTAGTTGTACCCTCTTTTTTTTGTGTCTTATACTCAAAAATTTTGATTAAATGAAGTGAAAAAAAAATTCATACCCTTGAATACTTTTCATATCTCGAATGCAGTCTCCCACCATCGTTGATCCACACCTTAGGGGATTTTGATAAAGTCCTTGATAAAGAATCTGAGGAAGAAGTTGAAGAAGATGGAGGACGATCTTCGAGCCTCATGAAAGAATACTTCTAAGGCGACCAAAAAGGTCACTCACCTTCGAGGCTTGCATATGAAGGAAGCGGTGAGCTTCAGTATCCGAAAGGACAGCTTCGAGAAGGAGGTCGCCGAACTCAAAAGAATACCAGCGACAAGTCCTGGGAGATAGAGAAGAACAGCTCTCTCGAAGCCGACCTGAAGAATGCCGGGGAAAGATCCATCTTCTAGAAGGGAGCTCACCGTGGTCTACCGACAAGGTCCAAAATGACTCGGACTGGTTAATAAAGTTTTTTCAGCTTCAAAAGCAGCTGCAAAATACTGAGGACCGGCACAATAGCTTCCAAGTGATCTGAGCGAAGAAGATGTCCAGGCTTAAAGGCGAGCTCAAGGTTGCCAGAGATGAGGCAGCTCATCTTCAAAAGCAACTACACAATAATCAAAGAGCCAGCATGAGTGGTGAGTCGGAGGAGATGGCCTCCTTAAAGAAGATCATTGGCGAGCTTTCAGAGGTGGTTGGGGCGGAGCAAACTGAGGTTCAATGGCTGAAGCTTCAGTTCACCTGTGAACATCGAGCTGTCGAGGATGCGGAGGCTAAGTCCGAAGTTTTATGGAGACAGCGATGAGAGCTCAAGGGCAAGTTTCAGCTAGCCAACAGAATGTATGTAGATGGTCTCTTTCAGAAGAAGAAACTTGAGGAGGAGATCCTTAGACTAAAGCAGGCCTTAGTGATGGCTGGAGTTGGCAGTCCGAAGTTCAAAGAATCCGATTTGTCTTAAAGCTTTGGCCTCTTCTTTCTTTTCTTTCTTTCAGTGTAATTGACCTTGTCGGCCTATGCTTTATTTGTAATGAACTCATTTTTGTAATGGAATAATATATTTTTCACTATTTTTATTTTGCGTGAACCTGAGGTCTATTCGTGGCCTTATCTTCTTTACCTCTTTTCTTTTTTTGAAATGCTTATTGTAGATGCCGAGCTTGTTGTGGATGTCGGGTTTGTTGTGGATGTCGAACTAGAATCTCTCTTGTAAACCAGGATAAGATTCTGCCTTTCATATTTATCGTAGTCAGATCATCATGAAAAAATACGTGTAAAGATTCTCCACCAAGCTTCTTTCTTCTCCACATCTTCGATCTACGAGGTTTCGACTTTCGCTCATGTTAGGATGAGGCTTTTCTTCTATTCTTAACATGGCTTATAGGGATGCGTTAGGATCATTGGTAGGGTCTCTTCCTCCATCCTATCTTATATCGACGAGATCATCGATTTTGCTTACATTAGGATAAGATTCTCCTTCTGTACTTAACATGGCTCGTGAGGGTGCATTTTGGATCGTTGATAGAGCCTCTCCCTCCATCTCATCTAAAATAAATGAGGCCTTCGACTTTGCTCACTTTAGGACGAGGTTCTCCTCCTATTCCTAATGAACTATAGGGACATATTAGGACCATTGTCAGGGCCTCTCCCTTCATCTCATTTAAAATGAATAAGGCCTTTGGCCTCTCCTCTCATCTCATTTAAAATGAACGAGGCCTTCGACTTTGCTTATGTTAGGACGAGGTTCTCCTCCTATTTCTAACGAGCTATAGGGGCATATTAGGATCATTGTCAGGACCTCTTTCCTCATCTTATTTAATATGAACGAGGCCTTCGACTTTGCTCATGTTAGGATGAGATTCTCCTCCTGCTCCTAATGGACTGTAGGGGCACATTAGGATCATTGTCAGAATCTTTCTCCTCATCTCGTCTAAAATGAACGAGGCCTTCGACTTTGCTCACATTAAGATGAGGTTCTCTCTTATTTCTAATGAACTATAAGGGCACATTAGGGCCATTGTCAGGGCCTCTCCCCTCATCTCGTCTAATATGAATGAGGTCTTCGACTTTGCTCATGTAAGGACGAGGTTCTCCTCATGTTCTTAACGACCTGTAGGGGCACATTAGGACCGTTGTCAGAACCTCTTTCCTCATCTCATCTAAAATGAACAAGGCCTTCAATTTTGCTCACGTTAGGATGAGGTTCTCCTCCTATTCCTAACAGGCTATATTTATCGTGTGATCAAACTCGGAGGGTAGTCTCCCTTTGTCATCGGTATACAACAAATATTAGGATATTGAAGTAGAAAAATTTTATTATAATCAAATCATTGGTAATACATTCATAGATTTTTTAAATTTCATGGTCGAGATGGGTCTCCCCCCGAGTTTCTTCAAGTAGTACGTCCTGGGTCGGACGATCTTCGTGATCTCGTAAGGTCCTTCCTAATTTGGAGCAAGCTTTCCCTGGCTCTGAGGCTGAGAGATGGTGGCTCGCTGAAGCACTAAGTCTTCCACTCTGAATATTTTACCTCTGACTCTAAAATTATAGTATCGGGCCATCCTTCGCCTGTAAGCGATCATCCGAACTTGGACTTCCTCTCTTTTTTCTTCTAGTAGATCGAGGTTGGCTCTGAGATCCTACGGATTATGCTGTTCATTGAAGGCCACTACCCACATCGATGAAAGTTTAAGTTCGATTGGAATGACTGCCTCTGTTTCAAAAACTAAGATGAACGATGTTTTTCCAATCGATAGTCTTTAAATAGTATGGTATGTCCACAGAATATGATAGAGTTTGTCCGCCCAGGCCTCTCTTGCTCTATCGAGTCCTATCTTGATGCCTTGCAGTAGGATCTAGTTGGTCACTTTAGCTTTTTCATTTGCCTGTGGGCTACCGACGTGAAGCGATGGAAGATATTTATATCTTCATAGAACTCAGCAAATCTCATTCCGGTGAACTGTCACTCGTTATCTATTATAAGAGCTCGGGGCAGACCAAATCGATAGATGATTGATTTTCAGACGAAGTTTCATACCTTGGTCTCAGTAATTTTTGCTAGTTGTTCGGCTTCGATCCATTTAGTGAAGTAGTCGATCGCAATAAGAAGAAACTTTCGTTGTTCGGATGCCATTGGAAAAGGACCAAGTATATCCATTCTTCACTACGCAAATGGCCAAGATGCGCTTAGTGGAGTAAGCTCAGAGATTAGCTGTCTTTGTATATTTGCATTTCTCTTACAGAGGTCACATTTCTTGACATACTCCATAGAATCATGGTACAAGATCGACCAATAGTAGCCTTGCCGAAGTAGTCTCTGTGACAGGGATCTGGCTCCTACATGACTTCCATAAATTTTCTCGTACACTTCTCATAATGTAAAATCGGCCTCTGAAGGTCGGAGACATCTCAACAGCGGTAGGGAATATGATTTTTTATACAACTTGCCCTCATACAAAACGTACCGAGAGGCTTAATTTTTGAATTTTCGAGCTTCTTTTGGATCATGAGAAAGAACTCCCTCCTTGAGATAGATAACTAACGGATCAATCCAGCTCAGCTTGAGCTCCGTCTGCATAATAAGCTATGACTCCTTTAAGCTTGGGCATTTTAGAGTTTCAAAAAATATTTCTTTAGATAGTTCGGCTGGGGCTAAAGTGGCCAATTTAAAGAGGAGATCGGCTCTTATATTTTTTACTCTCGGAATCTATTGAATGCCAAAACTATCGAAGGTCGGAGTTAAAACCTTTATCTTCTCAAGGTATTTCATCATACTTTTCTTCCGTATTTCATAGTTGCCACTGACTTGACCGACCACTAATTAAAAATTACTGTAGACTTGAAATCGATCTACTTTTAACTCTCTTGCTATTTTTAATCCGACGATCAGTGCTTCATATTCGATCCCATTATTAGTTGCAGAAAATTCAAAGCGTAGCGTGTATTTGACGATGACTTCCTCGAGGTTGACTAAGATCAATCCCGCGCCTGCTCCAATGGAGTTGGATGAACCATCCACGTACAAGATCTAAAAACCTTTGGAAAGGTCGGCACTCTCTTCGGGAAGGTTTGGTTGCAACCATGGGATGCCAGTCTCATCCTATTCAAGCTCGACTTCATCTGAAATGGTACATTCTGCTACAAAATCTACCAATATCCGAGCTTTGATCGATAATCAGGGTCGATAATTAATGTCAAACTCCGTGAGTTCGACTGTCCATTTCGTGATTTTTTCGAAAGCATCCGTTTGATGAAGAACTGCTTTTATTGGTTAATCCATGAGGACCATTATGGTGTATCCCTGAAAGCAAGGTCGGAGTCTCCTAGCAGCGATTACAAGAGAGTAGGTCAATTTTTCTAACTTAGAGTACTTGGTCTCTGCATCCCTTAGGATCCAGCTTACATGGTAGATTGATCGCTGCATCTTCGCTTCCTCCTTGATCAGGACTGCTGCTAAGGCCGTCGGGGAGGCTGCTAGGTACAAGAATAATTCTTTTTTGGATTCAGACTTAGCTAGCAGTAGAGGTGAGTCAAGGTAATTTTTGAGCTCCTCAAATGCCCATTGGCACTCCATCGTCCAGTGGAAGTTCTTTGATTGCTTGAGAACTTGGAAGAAGGGCATGCATCACTCAACTGATCTTAAGATGAAGTGATTTAGGGATGCCACTTTTTCAGTCAGATGCTGAACTTTTTTTATCATTTTTGGAGTAGTTATCTCCTAAATAGCTCAAATTTTCTCTGGATTTGCTTCGATCCCGCACCTCGACACCATAAACCCTAGAAACTTTTCCGAGGTTACACCAAAGATGCACTCGGTCGGATTCAGTTTTATTTTATACTTTTTGAGCATACTGAAGATCTCTTCGAGGTCAGTGATGTGGTTTATTGAAGCTCGACTTTTGAAAGCATGTCATCCACATATACCTTCATATTGCGGTCGATCTACTCCTTGAAGATCTTGTTGACCAAGCGTTGATATATTGCCCTTGCATTCTTGAGTCCAAAAGACATAATCCTGTAATAGTAAAGACCACGATCAGTAACAAAAGCAATTTTTTTCTCATCCTCCGGTGCCATCCATATTTGGTTATAGCCAGAAAAGGCATCCATGAAGGTGAGGAGCTCGTAGCCCGAGGTTGCATCTACCAATTAATCAATTTTGGATAGAGAATAGCTGTATTTTGGATAGGCTTTATTCTTTTTTGAAGTCTATACACATCCTCCACTTGTCGTTGGCCTTCTTGACCAGGACCACGTTAGAGACCTAAGTCGGATAGCTGATTTCTCAAATAAATCCAGCATTGAGAAGCTTGTCGACTTCTTCTACTATTATCTTCTGCTTTTTTGGTGCGTGGCTCCAAACTCTTTCTTTCACTGGTCGATGCTTGGGATCAATGGCCAGCCGATGTTCCATAACCTCAACGTTAATCCTAGGCATATCCATCGAAATTCAGGTGAAGACGTCGGCATTCCTCCGTAAAAAGGCAATGAGCTGCTCTCGAACTTCATCCTCCAGATTGGAGCTAATCTGCACCATATGCTCCGCATGTCCGTCATCCAGGGGGACGGTCATAAGATCTTCTATGGGCTTGTTCCGTTCTTCGGCAAGGTCATCACTGACATCAAGTCCATCAACTAGGCAGGGGTCAAGTCGAGTGCCATATTATAAGGCAATGAAGTAGCAGTGCTGAGCTAACGCTTGATCGCCTCTAATTTCACCTATTTCGTTGCTTGTTGGAAATTTTATTTTCAAGTAATAGATCGACACTATGGCTCGTAATGCATTTAGATCAGATCGATCGAGGATTGCATTATAAGCGAATGAGGCTTTTACCATCAAAAAGTCAACCCACACCTTGGCCTGCTTTAGATATTGTCCTACAGTCATGGCTAGAGTTATCATTCTCTCCACTGGCACAGCGTCGCCAGTAAAGCTGACCAACAGGGAGCTCATGGGTCCTAGATGATTATTGGGTATGGATATTTTAAAGAAAGCATCATAGTACAGAACATCAATAAAACTTTCATTATCTACCAAAATGCGGCGTACATCATAATCAGCAACGTTCAAAGAAATTACAATCGCATCATTGTGCGAAAACCAAACTCCTTGAGCATCCTCGTCGATGAAAGCGATGGACTCTTCAGTTCTTTGCCTCTTTCCAGCCTCAGCTGACCTACTAGCCTCCCCTCGTCGAGGTCCCCCAGAGATGGTGTTAATGATGCCGATCGGGGGTCGATCTTCTCGCTGCTCCCTACCCCTCGAAGGTTCTGACGGCGAGGGTGCTCTCGACCGATCCTCCCATCCTTCCGACCGACATCGTAGGAACATGCTCAACCTACCGCACCTGATAAGCTCCTCGATCTCGTCCTGGAGCTGGATAAACTCTTCCGTATCATGATCGTGATAGTAGAGGCAAAACTTGCTAAGATTGCATTTGCCGGGGTGAGTGCACATCTTTTTTGATCTTGGTAGTTAATCTCTGATCTCCATCAGTACTTGAATTTTTTTAGCATTGAAAGGGGCATAGTTGTAAAATTTTTTTAAGGGAGAGCTCCATCATGCCCTTCTATCCAGGCTTCTTTGCCTCTGGGCTCGGGTAGGGGTTCGAATCTGCTTACGCTCTGGAGGAGTCCGGGATCATGGCCGAGCTCTGCTCGATTTCTCTTCAGTCGAGGGCGCATTTGGTTCACCCGCCTGCCGCTCCTAGGTGGCTTCATTGTCCCTGGCCTTAAAGGCCTCTTCAGCTCGGACATAACCTTCAGTCCGGGCCAACATATCGATAAAATTTCTGGAGTACTTTTTTCTTTAGGAAGAACAACAAATTATTTTTTTTAAGGCCGCCCTTAAGCATGGCCATTGCAACAAACTGGTCCAGATTTCGGACCTTCAATGCAACAGCATTAAACCGGATGACATAAGTCCAGATAAATTCTCCCTCTTTCTACTTGATATTCATCAAAAAATCCGAACCTCGATGGGGACGTCAGCTACTAACGAAGTGAGCTGCAAACTGATAGCTCATTTGATCGAAAAAAAAGATGGTACCCAGCTTAAGTACCGAGTACCAGTTCCTGATGGCTTCCTTGAGGATGGATGGGAAAGCTCGGCATAGAATGGCATCTGGCACGCCGTGAAGCAACATCATTATCCAAAAGGCCTCCAAGTGATCGATCGAATTGGTGGTTCCGTCGTAACTCTCAAACTACGGGAGCTTAAAGTTCGGTGGAATTGGTTTCTGCATAATCTTTTGAGAAAAAGGAGAATCAATGCAAATATCGTTACCATGGGAAGAGGAAGCATGACGGAGCTCTTCGATTCGTCGGCTCATTTTCTGGAGCCTTTGATCTAGGAGATCTTTACAATCGTTGATCTCCAAGATTTTCTGGTGGAACGGAAGCAAAACTTCCCCCGGGGTCGAGTCATGATTAGAGCAAGGGCTCTCCATCCTCTACTTTTTCTTTTCGAAGGTCACTGGCCGGCTATCCTAAGTCGGCCATCCCTAGATCGAATCATGGGGCTCTGGAGAAGCCTGCTCTGACCAAATTGGTGCCGAAGCCTGCCAATGCATGACTTGCACCGCCTCCACGAGCCTGCGAACCTACTGGATCAGTAGATTGAATTGCCCCGCATCCACCATGATCGTAGGTGGAGCTTGAGTCGCCGGGGCCGAAGCAGGAGCGAATGGATCTGAACGGAATCTGGCTACAGAGGCCGTTGACCGTCGGATAGAAGCTTTTCTGAGAGACATTTTTCTGAGAAGAACTCTTGAGAGGAAGAAGAGGGATCGCTGCTGAGCACTCCTTTAAGAACAAGAGATCCTCAGGAATAGAGGGCCCTTCCTCTAGCGCCAATCCTGTTTGTGCGAAATCTGGTTACCGTCGGAGAAGTGCTAGAGCTGAAAAAGATGAGGTTACCATCGATGACCTATAAAATAAGTCTCATTCAGAACCCGAGATGGCGGCTCCGGCAAGACCCTCCGATGGTAAGTTAGTTTTTTCGGCCAATTGAAATGGAGTGCTCAGTCAAGAAAGTTGCAGAATTTTTGAGAGGAAGAAGAGAGTCTAAAAAAACGTATCTGAAGGATCCCTTTTATAAATGGAGCCTATAACAAATTGATAGTGACAGGCGTAACTATCGGATAGTGGACCATTCAAGGTCACATGGAGTTTGTTATGGAAGATAGTTTTTGTTGTCGTGAGGTGTCAATTCGTTTGAGATTTGATAGTCAAAGTTCGGAGGGATGGATGTCGGTTGGTGATGACCTTTGAGCTGTATCAATTCTAGAGGAGTTCGAACTCCTCAAAGATAATCCGGGTGTGGGTCGGTTCATGCCGTATACGAGACTGAACTCGTATGGAGGCCTTTCTGGATGACTGTGGGGAGTTCGGCCACTGAAGGTGTCTGGAAGGAGTTCGACTGTTGGAGAAAAAATTTTTGATCAAAGCCCTTCCGTGATTAATAGTTATGTTAAGCTAAGCATCGGACTGAACTTCGATGGAAGCGGAGTTTATCCAACATGGATAAATGACTAAAAACCCAAAAGAACTTCATTTATGAACTTGAAATGTAAAGAAATCTCTAATATCTTTACCCTTAAAAAAAAAAAAAAAAAAGACCTCTGGTATAAGAAAAGGAAGGCTGTTACAAAATAATGCATTATACATTGGAAGTAGGCTCAGTAGAATGACATGATAACAAAATCATCTAGGTCAAATTAGATTAATCAATTAAGTGAATTCTGATTTTTTAATCTTCACATCCTCTCTCTCTCTCACGCACGCACGCACGCAAAACAAACCCAAGTGTGTCAGCAATAAATATATTATTAGATAAAAAAATGTCTGGTGACATGGAAATGAAAAGCATCACCATGAGCAGAGTTGCAATACTCCTAAAATAAAACTTTGACTTGAATATGGGAAGAAAGAAAATATATATATAAACCAATTGCAGCGTGTCTTAGTGGCTGCAAAGTATATTTAAATCACGTTCACTCAGACAAGATAACTTTAAATATAACTATAGTATTTGTTTCTCATATTTATATAGTTATGATATAGTCTTGAACTATAGTATGATGCACACAACAATAATTATGATGCGAGCAATTAATGAATTCTAATAAGATTAATCTGTAACTGCATCATGAGCTCCTCATGATTATTTATGTTATAATATTCAGATTATTATTACTTTACTACCAATAATGCAACATCATCTGTTACAAGAATTACTTAATCCATATTCCAACCTCTTGTACATAATTATTGTACGGCTACTTATTCTTGTTTTATCATATCAAATTATTAGTACCATTGGATGCCGTGGACTAGATAGCATCTATCAAAATTATTGCTGCCAAAATCCTACCTGATAATAGAGGCTCGAGGGATGCCGGTCAATCTGCTATAGAGGATGGAGTGCCGCCAATTTTCATATGAAGAGAAAAGCAAAGGAGGTCACGAGGCCTCCAATGATTAAATTGGACAAGACTTTGGATGATAGCCAATAAGAGAAGAAAAAAATAGTAGAGAACAATTTCTACTATCCTAACCTCTTGTTATTGATAGAGAATTCTTGTCCCACTAGGATTGGACTCGACCGAGTTCAAATCTGAACAAATGATTACCTCTTATTTGTCTTTATTTGGATTTAGGGATCAGCTGCAAATAAGAATCCCACTAAAATTGCCCCTAGCTATGCTAAGTGTTGACTTATAATAGATAAATTGATTTTAAACCACATCAGAAATGATATAAAATACCTAGTCATTGTAGACAGACTTTTTTTGTTTTAAGGTTACAGCTGGCCATGAGAAGCCTGGAACCCAATTCACCTACTAATTATTCTATGTGCTATTAATCTCCAATCAAGTGCGCCAATCTAACCAGGAATCAATTCACCAACTGATTATTTTGTGTGAATGTAGAAACCCAATCCATCCACTAATTATTCTATGTAGGATTAAATCTCATGCGTGATCCTAAACATTCTCCTCTTCACATGTAAACCAATTTGATTCTCCCTGGCATCCAACCATTACTACTCTCCAATCCCTCAAGCCTGATCCAAGAATCAGTCTTAACTGCCTCTTGGCTCTCACACCACTTATAAGGAGAAGATCTTGATATACGTATGGGAATACAATTCAATTTAAAAACTTAAGTCGTTAAGTTTTTGATCCATTCTTGGGGCATTATACTTAAAAAAAAAAAAGAAAAGAAAAGGAAATGAAAAAAAATCTCGGCCCAAACCAAACCTGTTACCACTTTACCAAAAAATTTTCCCTGCAGCAATGGTGCCAGGAGATTGATCCTCTCCGCCACCAGCTTCTTATAAAATGCTCAAATCAGAACCTGGCATTCGAGTGACATGGGCAAAACATTTGGTCCCTCGGACCATTAGCATATTCATCCAATTCAGGCTGGCATTTATTTCGTTATTGATAAGCATCATAAATTCATCAATAAAAGTATTAATTTATTAATTAATTTATATTAATTTTTAAAAATTATTAATCAATTTATATATAATTTTTAAAAAATTCATATTTTTATTAATTAAAAAATTAATTAAAAAATAATAAAAAAATAATAAAAATTAAAAAATAAAATTTTATTATCAATAGAAAGAGCTTATTTTTTTGATCACAACGAAATAAATTTTAAATAAAACGGAGCTAAAATGGAAAAGATATGAATTTTTAAAAATATAAAATAAATAAAAATTAAATAAAAAAAGAAAACGGCTCAGCCGGCTCCGCAAGCCGAGCCACCAAGCCAAGCCGAGCCACCAAGCCATCAAAGCCGACTCAGCCGTTGAAGCCATCAGCCGGTCCACGATCCAGGCGTGGACCGCCAGCTCAGCAAAATCCGGCGAATCAGAGCTTGCCACGTGGTGGACCTAGACCCCTAAAGGGTCTACAGAAATTTATCGCAGCTCACAAGGGTAATTTAGTCTTTTCGCCCGACAATAGTGGCGCTGATTGGTTGCGGTGTGCGGTGCGGCCGGTCTACGCGGTCCATGGGAACAGTGATTGCGCGATCGGACGGATGTGGTTGTTTGCGGTCAGGATCGGACGGCTGTGGTTGCTTCCGAATTTTATTCAGCTACAGACATCACGCGGATCACCATCGGACGGCAGCGCTCGATCCAGGCGATGATCCGACGGTCCAGAAAGCTCCCGACGGCGATCAAACTCTCAGGCGCGTGATTTGCGGCCAGATTTCCTCCATGAAGCGCGATCCAACGGCCAGAATTTAATCCGACCCGATCTGAGTTGATCTGCATCTGATTTTGATGATTTTTGGACCGTTGGATTCCTATTGAATGGCTGGATTTTATCAGATTTATCAGAGATGTATCAGAGCTATTTTGATTCAAATTTTACTCGAATTCTTTTATATTTTGATGATTGCAAAGGCCATTAGTCCCACATTGCCTTTAGAAAAAAATATCCAGCCCTCCTAGCACTATAAAAAGGACCCTAGGCCTCCAGAAATCAATATCTCCGATCAAGGTGAAGCTTTGGTACAGGGCGAAGCCAGGCTATGGGTTAAAGGCTGCTTCGAAGCAACGGATGCCGAGAAGAAGAGCCGAGCTTCTACACCATCTTTCTGCCAATGCCGATCCAAGATCAGAGATCAGGCTATTTTATTTTATTTTTTTTTCTTTTTAAATTTTATGTATTTAAATTCTAAAATTTTAATTAATAAAAATTTTATTTTTATATTTTAATTTTTTGCTTTTAATTTTTATTGTAATTTAATTTTCATACTTTAATTATTATTTTTTTATTGCAAGTAGATGCTAAGATCTAATTAGTATATCTTAGTACCAAGTTTAAATTCCTGCATCTTTTAATTTTCGCTTTTTATTTTCCAACTTCACTTTTGATCTTGAAACTCTTCTTTTTTATCTTTTTTTTTATAAAAATCAAAGATTTTAAATCTAAAAATACTACCTTCCCTGTGGATTCGACCCGACTCACTGCTATCTACGCATTTTCAATAATTTTAAGAAGTCGGATTAAACTGATAAACACGATGTCTTAACGACAACATCGCGTTCCTATCAAGTTTTTGGCGCCGTTGCCGGGAAAGAAATAGATGCTATTTTTTTTCTTTGATTTCTTTGATTTTTTTTTATAAATTAATTATATTTTTTTAATATTGCTTACTAATTTTTTTTTATTTATTTTGTAGAAAAAAAAGAGAAAACGAAGAAAGCATCAAATTTTGGTGAGATCAATCCTAACCCTAGTCCTCTTTTCTTTTTATTTATTTATTTATTTATTTTATTTTTAAATTAATTTAAAAAATATTCATTTAAACCTAATTAAAAGCCTCATGATAAGATTAGAAATCCTAACTGCTTAGAGCATGCATCATATTAGTTTTATTTTTATCTTTATTTTTATTTTTATTTTTTTGGTGATTGCTGGAGGCAAGGTAAGCCTTTCAGAATACAATTAGTTATATGCATCTAATTTAAATTGCATAGAACCCTTTGATTGAATTTTTTTTGCATATCATATTAAATTAAATTAAGGGCAATACCCAATTAAATAAGATAAGGTGGGGATTTGATCACCCTTCCTTAGCCCACAAACAACCAACCAACATCCTGCATTGACCTAAACCTTTAAATTAAAATCAATTAGACATCAACCCTAGGAACTCGAGCTCAATAGGACAAGAAATCTTAAGAGTTGAACCGGGTTAGGATAAATCAATTTGACTAGTGTCTAGGAAAGTGGTTCAGGGATGATTGGGCCCGAAGGAAGGTGATTTCTAATTGATTCCGTTCGCTTACCTGGTCAAGCACAATTGGTGTCTAAGACAAGCAACGGGGGGACTCCCACCAACCTTACACTTACCTGGCTAGTTGATTGGCTAATCCTACACTTGGAGGGCTTGAAGGTGACCTTGACAGTTAGGAGCTGTCTAGATCTAAGATAATTCTTAGTTAGGATTGATTGACCAACTTGATTGCTAACCAACATCGAACCTAATTAAATTTAATTCTTCTCTCTCTTCTTAGTTCTAGGACTCCTTAGGACCTCTTCTTTAAAACTTTTCTTTCTTTTTTTCTCATCTAAAAAAAATAAAATAAAATAAAATAAAAATTAAATTTAACTAACTAAAAAAAATATTAAAAAAAAATTAAACTTAATTAATAAATAAAATAATTAATCTTTAATATAATAAAATAATAATAATAAAAATATATAAAAAAAATTCTAAAATTTTTATTTGAATAATACGTTAAGGTTGCATTAATACATATATGGTAGAAAATTACTTTACCTGATCTAGTTGAACCCAACCATAATAATCAAATGGCTAATCTGAACCTAATAGTCCAAAAATTAGGTAAAGTTGACCTTCTTGCTCAAAAAATAGATCAACTCCTAATTCTAGGTCAACAATCTCCTACACAATTCACATCATCTTCTAATTATCAGGAGGATTATTCAATCTGTGCAAGTCCCAACCCATCATGTGAGTGAATGTCCTATGGCTGCACAATTTCCATATTTTATCCAAGAACAAGTTCAAGCTACTCAAGGATACTCCAAATTGATTAATGATCCATTTTCAAATTCATATAATTCAGATTGGAGTAACTTTAATTTTTCTTGGACATCCCAACAGACTCAGGCTCAGATCCAAATTTCACTTGAGCAAAATTATCAAAATTATGCCTATAATAATGGTCAGCCTAGTCAGTTTAACCAGCCATTATATTATAATCAGCCTTCATACCCACCTCCTCAATAGACCAATCTAGTTGATGATAGATTTAACCAACTTCAACAATTAATTCTAACTCAACAGCAATCTATCGCCAGACTAGAAGCTCAAATAGGATAATTAGTTGAGTCTAACATGAGGAAAGAACTAGATCAACTACCGAACCTACCAATTTCAAACAACCCACCTAATGACCACCAATCATCTGGATTAAATTATCAATCTAATGTTTCATCTAAGAATCTCCAATTTGAGAATGCCAAAGTAATTCCTAAACTTAAAAGCTATAGGATTCTTATGGACCCATACCAAGACCAGGTGAGAGAGGCTAGTACTGATGCTGGCCAAAATAAAAATTTAGAGAAACTGATTAGTACTGAGACTAACCACATAGAAGAACCCAAGCTAGAAATTAGTACTGATGCTAGTTCTAGTTTAAATGAGATAGAAATAAGGAAAAAGAGAATAGATGATTTACCCAAGACTTATAAACCTAATGTTCTATTCCCTTCAACCCTAGAAGCTGGTTTTTCTTATAAAAATCAAAAGGCATGTAATGAAATATCAATGGAGTTGTTTAAGCAGGATCACATTAATTTACCTCTAGAATTAAAACCGCCTTTAGTCACCATTCCAGTACCCATTGAATCAAATTTAACTCCTAAAACTCCATTCATGAGCATTTTAGAAAAACAAATAGGAGAAATTCTTAATAAATATGGGTTTGAGAATGGAATCATAAATTATATCTCTAAAATTAACAAAGATTATATTAATAATGGAATTATAAATCATCTTTCTGAGATTGGCAATCCAAAATCATTGGAATTTGTCAATCCAATATTCGACACAGGATAGTGAGCTGCATTGTGTCTAGCTGAAGAGGATAAACTTAGCGCTTGTTGGGAGGCAATCCAATATTTAGTTTTTATCTAATTTATTTTTTTAGTTTATTTTTTTTTAAAATAATTTAAATAAGTTGGAGGAAGAGCTCAAATTTTCAAAGGTATGTGCTGGACTAAAAATATACTGAGTTAGATGAATTCTTTCATGTTCTTTATTACATCCTTTATTTTTTCTTCTCCATTGAGGACAATGTCGATTAAGTTAGGGGGAGAAAAAAATAAAAAAAATTTTAAAATTTTAAGTCCTCGAAAAAGTTAGTATTTAGTATTTAGATACTTGATTATGCTTAAGAATCGAATAAAACTAAGCATTTTTAAAAGAAAATTGATACACAGATTAGAGAATCTGTGAGATATTGAGGAATCAAGTATTAAGAAAATTCAATAAAGAGTTAAGTCCAGAACATAAAAAAAAATTTCTTGGAGCATTTCTAATTATTTCTACTAGCATCAAAGAAAAGTCTACTTTTTATAGGCTTGTGTAGGATAACTATACATTTCTTCATATAAAAATTTATTTTAATAAAATAGTTTCCAAGTACTTCTCACTGAAGTAATCGGGCCTCTTTGCCTAAGCAAGCATTGAGTTTCGCATCAAAAGGTGGGAAGGGCAAAGAAGCTCGTTGTAAAGCTAGTCTTAACTCGTAGCCTATTTGATTCGAGCTAGTAAGCCCGAGGGGTATTCTATACCTAGTGCCCTAAAGCCAACTGGTTTGGGAGTCATTGGCCCAAGACTCGCTATATGGATCAAATAGAAAGCTTAAGGAGTTAAGACACTCAATAGTGGTACAACATTAAAAAAAAAAAAAAAAAAAAAAAAAAAAAAGGTTTTCCACCAAGTAATCGGATCCCGTTGCCTAAGTAAGCAATGATATTCGCATCAAAAAGTGGGCAATATAAAAATAAAAATTAATAAATGAAGGATGGAAGTAGCAATACACCTGCCTATATGAAATTAGACAAATCAGAGATAAAGGTAGGATAATTTAGAAAAAGTTCTGAAAAATTTAATGTTCTTTACTTAATTTTTCTATTGATAAGTATTAATACCCCAATGATATGTCTCATTTAAGCTCTACTGAATATCAATGGCCATTTTAAAAATTGCTTAGGTAAAATTCGAAACTCTAAAGTTAAAAGATATTTAAAACTAAATTCTTTCTTTACTCGAGGACGAGCAAAGCTTAAGTTGGGGGGTGTGATAAGCATCATAAATTTATCAATAAAAGTATTAATTTATTAATTAATTTATATTAATTTTTAAAAATTATTAATTAATTTATATATAATTTTTAAAAAATTCATATTTTTATTAATTAAAAAATTAATTAAAAAATAATAAAAAATAATAAAAATTAAAAAATAAAATTTTATTATCAATAGAAAGAGCTCATTTTTTTGATCACAACGAAATAAATTTCAAGTAAAATGAAGCTAAAATAGAAAAGATATGAATTTTTAAAAATATAAAATAAATAAAAATTAAATAAAAAAAGAAAACGGCTCAGCCGGCTCCGCAAGCCGAGCCACCAAGCCATCAAAGCCAACTCAGCCGTTGAAGCCATCAGCCGGTCCACGATCCAGGCGTGGACCGCCAGCTCAGCAAAATCCGGCAAATCAGAGCTTGCCACGTGGTGGACCTAGACCCCTAAAGGGTCTACAGAAATTTATCGTGGCTCACAAGGATAATTTAGTCTTTTTGCCCGACAACAGTGGCGTTGATTGGTTGCGGTGTGCAGTGCGGCCGGTCTACGCGGTCCATGGAAACAGTGATTGCGTGATCGGACGGATGTGGTTGTTTGCGGTCGGGATCGGACGGCTGTGGTTGCTTTCGGATTTTATTCAACTACAGACATCACACGAATCACCATCGGACGATAGCGCTCGATCCAGGCGATGATCCGACGGTCCAGAAAGCTCCCGACGGTGATCAAACTCTCAGGCGCATGATTTGCGGCCAGATTTCCTCCATGAAGCGCGATCCAACGGTCAGAATTTAATCCGACCCGATCTGAGTTGATCTGCATTCGATTTTGATGATTTTTGGACCGTTGGATTTCTATTGAACGACTGAATTTTATCAGATTTATCAGAGACGTACAGAGCTATTTTGATTCAAATTTTACTCGAATTCTTTTGTATTTTGATGATTGCAAAGGCCATTAGTCCCACATTGCCTTTAGAAAAAAATATCCAGCCCTCCTAGCACTATAAAAAGGATCCTAGGCCTCCAGAAATCAATATCTCCGATCAAGGTGAAGCTTTGGTACAGGGCGACGAAGCCAGGCTATGGGTTAAAGGCTGCTTCGAAGCAACGGATGCCGAGAAGAAGAGCCGAGCTTCTACACCATCTTTCTGCCAATGCCGATCCAAGATCAGAGATCAGGCTATTTTATTTTATTTTATTTTTTTTAAATTTTATGTATTTAAATTTTAAAATTTTAATTAATAAAAATTTTATTTTTATATTTTAATTTCTTGCTTTTAATTTTTATTGTAATTTAATTTTCACACTTTAATTATTATTTTTTTATTACGAGTAGATGCTAAGATCTAATTAGTAGATCTTAGTATCAAGTTTAAATTCCTGCATCTTTTAATTTTCGCTTTTTATTTTCCGACTTCACTTTTGATCTCGAAACTCTTCTTTTTTATCTTTTTCTTTTATAAAATTAAAAATTTCAAATCTAAAAATACTACCTTCCCTGTGGATTCGATCCGACTCACTGCTATCTACGCATTTTCAATAATTTTAAGAAGTCGGATTAAACTGATAAACAGTTATGCTTATTAAAAACTTCAATGCGGAAAAGAGACTAAAAATTTAATCAACAGTTCCAAATTAGAGTTTGGAAGATAGCTTTGTCCTTTGAAATGGCATAACATGCCGTGGATGTTAATTTGCTAGGTAAAATACAACAAGGCAGCCCTTTTGTCTATTAAAAAGAAAAAAAATACATGATCAACACAAAAACATACAGAAGCGGGTCAATAGTTTGTTGTAGGTCAATACTTTGCTTACCGCGGCCCATGATCTATTGTTAAAAAAGCACGGTCCTCGTACAAAAAAAAAAAATTCCATCTGAACCGTGGACTATTTCCCTTTATTGTATGTCACATGCCAAGATCGTAATGATCTATATTTTCTTTGGATTCTTCAACTCCACACGAATTTGGTGGGGCCTTTTTTTAATTTTTTACGTGAGTACATGACAAGAGAGAATGTGGGAGACTCCAAACTACAATGCCATTTATTATATGACCCCTTTGGCGCACCCATCCAGTCTCAAAGCAACGACGAGATTGAGTGCGATTCAAAACTACAATGCCGTTTATATGACCCCTTTGGCGCACCCATCCCACTCTCAAAGCAACGACGCAGGCACTGGGGTGCGCATTGCCTTGCCTAAGTTTTTGCTTCAATTTCACAGGATTTCCAAGCTTCTCCAGCACAATCGACCAGGAAGGTACCAATCCTCCCAAAGGCTGACATGGCCCACCGGGACAATGAGGGCCAGCACAATCACAACATCCATGGGCCCATTCCTGCTCTTACAAACGCGAGCTACCAAATACTACCAACTTTCTTCTTCCTCAAAATGACACACATTTTACCTTAAGCCATTTGGAAATGTAAGGCTAGCTTCATGCTGAAAATGCAAGAATTCAAAAGCAAAGATGAGACTGCATAGCTTACCGCATAAAATGATCTAGAAACCGAGCTAGCTGCAGCCTGTCTCATGGGCAGCAACATAGCAATCAGCAGTTTGGTTGGAAGACTGTTGCTGAACAGAACTGAGAGCACCCGCTCTCAAAAAGTTATAACAAGAATGCCATCTGCCATGATGAAAAATACGATAGGAACTCACCACTCAGATTTCTCCAAGAAGATTATCTATTACCACAACAAACAGATATCAAACATTAGTGTTTTCACCACCTGCAAGGGGTTGAAGCTCGGCTAGAAAGGGTAAAAATTTGGTAACCTGTTTATAGCCACCTTGATGGGGTGGGCTTGAGGGTTAAGATAACAGAAAAAATATTACAATGTACAAAATGCTAATGCACCACAACAATCAGAGAAAATACTCCTTTGTACACCTCCAGGATGCTGCTCAAGCAAGTATCTCCAACTGTTTAGCATTTCTTTGTTCTGCTTCTTCCTATGATATTTCATGTCAGGGAAAAAAAACACTCTCCACTACGCTCAGCTGGCTAGAGGGGGGAAGTCGACTTCATCTTTCAGCTGATATGGTTGAGTTGGCCTGCACATTTAATTGATGAAATTTAGCATTTGTAACAGGAGTCCCATATTTTAAGCACTGTTGCATAAAAATTCCAAAAGCCACCGCATTTGACTAACAAATTTGCATGCTGTAACTCTACAAAGTTAAGTTGAGTGATCGTCTTTCATACTTTTTTTTTTAGGGTGGCAGAACCACCCACGCCATAATAATCAATGCACCGCCCAAGAGCTGAACCCAAAACCTCGGATCGCTAACCAAAGATGTGACCACTAGGATGAGTTGCAGTTCACAAATGTCTTTCATATTTTAAATGTGAAATTTATACATAACAACATAATTCAGAGAATCGATAATATGTGAGGCAACAGTCTATCAATTTATCTAAACAAAAAATGGAATAGATCCTACATAATGGAACTACTTAAAAGGAACAACAAATACTAATAAATCGTAGTAATTAACTACGCACAAAGTATCAGGAAATGGAATGTTAATCTCTACATATACAATTCATGCAATTCATGTATTGGTGCATGCAGTAATCCAACTTTATCTTAGGAAGAAAGTTTCGGGTAAAGGAATGTTAACCTCCACATATTCAATGCAGGTAATTTATGTATATGAATATATTATCAATACATTTTCATATGGTAGCTGTTCCAATATGTGGTAATCCAATTCTGTGTGTCCACACTCCACGCTAGTATTAGACTCCTGCTATATTCTTGGACTTCTCAACTCCACATCCACCAGTAGTTGCAGCTATCTTGCCTTCACTTTTGCCTTGGCCCCTCTTTTTGTTATGGAAACAAATAAACATACATTGACTTTGCATGATCTCTCTCTCTCTCTCTCTCTCTCTCTCTCTGAGTTTGTGTGTGTGTGTGAGAGAGAGAGAGAGACCCAAAATGGATGTCTAACCATCAAAAAAAAAAAAAAAAAGAACCTCTTGAGCTCTTCATACTCAAAGAATGAACACCAACTTTCATTATCTCTTGCTCATCTACGACGACCATGCGCGCATATATTTAGTCCCACATCAGCTATGCATTAAGTAGATCCTGAGTACCCAGGGCTAACGTACCTAAATAATACCTTCCAACTAGCTTTTTGGAGAGAAGTCGTGGATTATTATAAATAGTAGTATTAGAATGGATCTGACTCATGGCTCATATAAACTAGGGAATGCTGCAACATGAGCCCATTTATGACTGACCATAGGCCAATCATGATGTTTGTGATCACATTTGATTTGTTTTATGATTGGATTTAAACCCTTAGTGTGCCGAGAATGCCAAAGCTTAAGTAAGGAGAATACGCATGGTCCTCTCTTTCTTCACAGCATACAATCGAAACTCTCTTAATTTGCAATTATACAAGAAAGATAGATGAAAATTATACAAAACATCAGACAGTTCCAGCACAAAGGAGATCTCAGGAGTCAGTTCAAGAGTAATATGCCAAAAGCCCTCTTTTTTTCTCAGTATGTAATAAAACAATAAAGGGACCTGTATGGGTGTCAATTCAAGCGTAAAACATACAATTTTTAGAAGGTGCCTCTTTGAATGTACTGATAATGGGCCTTGCCTAGTATTTCTTTTAATGTCAAAAATACTCTAATGAATGTAATGATAATATGTTTTTTTTATTAATATTAGAACTAAATATCACTAGTTGTCTATTACATGATTTTTGAATTTTTTTTTAATACTAATTTTAGTAAGCAAGCAACTAAAATTTAATGTTTGTTCATAACTTATATCGTCTCTCCTTCCACTATGATTATTTGTCATGGGAGAATCTAGAAAAAGACAAAATATTCAGGCACCTTATTATTCATGTCTGATGCCACTGTTTGCAAACTACCAGAAACCATATTATGACAACTTACAGTTTAAAAAAAAAAGTATTACCTTTCATGATTTCTGCCCATTTGAGGTCTCTGCTCTGTTGAAACAGGGATTGCTGGTCCAGATCCCTGAGTACCGAAAGATTCCACTCTGCTGCCTCGTTCTGGTGAGGACACTTCTACTGGAACAGTACCAAAGGATCCAAATGCAAATTTTCCTTCTGGTGGATATACAAACCCATTAACATGGGAACCACCCCTTGAGGCAGTACGTGGAGACGGGAATACATCCAAGGGAGCTGGCTTCCCACGTCCATTTCCACTAAAGATGGGAACTTGTGCCTGTGATGGTGGTTCCTGACTGCTCTCCTCTGATAAGTTCATGTCAGTCAATGTTTCCACTCGGCCATTATTGCGGGATCTTGGCTGGTGATTTGCAAGTGCTGAATTCCTTCCTCTGGGTGACTGCCTTTCCCTGTATGAATGGAAGCTCTACAAAATCCAACAAACAGAAAAGATATTGAGATGAGATGAGTGAAAGCCAATAAATGAACAAATCAGCAACCGAAGGTTGTGCCATCCAAAGATAGGTTTCTCATCAAAAAATAAAAATATAAAAAAATAAATAACAACACCAATACTCCAAGGGACCCCATCTTATGTCTGCATATACAAAACCTGAAGTCAGACCAAAAGACAAACACACTTGGAATTAAAATTGGATATTTGGTTATGGGTCTATATGTTGGGTCTATTTTCTAGGAGATCTGTTTAGGACAAGAAGAAGAAGAAGAAACAAAATGGATTCAATGGAGCAGGCCAAGGTAAGTAAAGGCCTGATCCATACTGACCAATTTACAGTTCTGACTGCAACTACAATAAACCAAAATGTTGAACTTAAGTACCCAACTATTGAACTCCAAAAAACATACCATGTTGGGAAAGTATGTCCCTGTTCCTCTTGGTTTTGGGAGATCTTCCATGCCATATGCGCTGGACATTATAGGTGAATTTACCAGGTAACAACCAGGAGGAGAAAATGATGGCCCAGGGATTGCCCCATTTGCACCCATATGTGTATACGTATTCCGTCGATGGAAGGTATTCCATGAATTTTTGTTATGATAATGGGAAGGGGGCAGTTGTTGAAGTGGAATAAATGAAGCACTCATAAAGAACTCCTGGCATTCCTGCACATATTGAAGATTTCTAATATGCATGTCATCCCCAGTGAGATCTGATAAGTCATTCAACTTTGGACTTCTGTTATTTCCAATTCTCTGATTTCTTGCTCCCAAGTGATCTGCAAGATGTGGATCTTCTGATAAATAAGTATTCCAACTTGATTTCACGGGCCCATCAACTGAACCAGCGGACATAGAAACTACATTGCTTCTGCCACTTCTTGATGACTCAGTCTCATAGAAGTCTGACCGTATAAATTCCTCATCAGGGGCTGGAGCCCTGGTTGTAAACGCTTTGTTCATTGCACCACGATTTATTGAATTCACTTGATCAATTACCTCACCTTGAGCACCATTTTCTGGACGAAAGAATAGATGGGGTGCATGATAAGCTTTTCCAGATGATGAGGAACCTGCTTCACTACTTGATGGTGAATCCTTAAAATTTTCATTGACAGCTCTCAAATCAGAGGCTCCTTTGGTAGAAAGATCTCTGGCATCACCAGCCAAACGTTTACCTGAAACAACATTGCCCTCCATGGTGCTATAGGGTTCTGTCTTGGGACACTTCTGCAGACAATCTGTGTCCAGATGCTGATTGAAGGGATGTCTGCTTAATCGTGCGCTGGTTCCGTTCTCCTTCTCTAACACTGAAATCTTGACGTTATTAATTTTCTCAGACAGTGCTTCATAGGAATTAGTGGTTGCGGAACCTGAAATTAACTTATTTTTGTTGCATTTTTCAACCTTTAAGCCTGATGACATAGAGCCAAGACCATCATGATCAATCATGGTACTGTCTGAATGACTGGGAAATACATCTTGCACATCAGGCCTTTCACCACTTCCATGTCTCTCTAGTGTATTTGTGAAGAACATTGTAACTTCATTTGCCATATTTCCAGGAGGTAGCAGAAGTATCCTCCCAAGCTTTCGTGCACCATATGTAAATGCACTACGTATGCGGTAAGAGTTACCTATTTGTAATAATGACCACACATGAAAGCACATATTAAAAATATATATATATAAGTCAACTTTCAAAACATATGGTAAACAATAGAAAGAATCATCTTTCAATCAGGATTCTGAGAAGCTGGAGGGAAAATAACTACCAACCTTTGCTCACGCTCCGTCCAAGATTGTTGTTTTCTTTCAGTGGATCGACTATATTTAGATGCTTCTGGGAAAAAGTTCTAGAGTTGTTCTCTAATCCCCTTAAGGGAAATGAGAACTTGTCCACACATCGTTTGAGAAAGTCCTTACTTAGCAGTAAATCACTCTCGTGAGTTTCTGGTGGCTCAGCTGTGACAGCAGAAACAACAGATTGCCAACTCTAGATCACATAGTTAATTTAGGAAAATTGGAAGGGGAATGAAAAGTCACTTACCCACTAATTCGGGAAGGGAAGAGATAGGAATTGGACCGTGTAAACTGATGCAGTAGTTATCCCAGTCAAATTTGCTGTAATAATCCAAAAACCTATACAGAACCTACAAAGAAGGGCAGCGGTTCTCATATGACCAAAGCAATTTTTTTTTATTCATATAGACAAATTCTGTAATGAACCAACAAATTCAGAATTCTAACAACATAATGCTTGTGTCCCACCATGAACTCACCGCTAAAGGGCCATCCAACGATTTATGGAAGAGACGGAAGATGTACAACACTAAAGTTTCCAATGCATATGTAGAAATTAAACCATGATGAGCACCAAGAATGCGACTTTCATAATAACACCAAGCTTTGATCAGTATTATGCTACGCTTGAATAGATGATCTCTTCCAATTTGGGTGTCAACCTAGAGCAGCAAATGAAAGATTGTGTATAATTTTCTACCAAGGACCATAAAACCAGATCTAGAAAACAGTTTAACAGAGGATGGGATGTGACACAGTATGAATTCTGAGGAAAATAAAGAACAAGTTTATATTTGAAGTTGTATGGGCAAGATTTAGCCTCCATACCTCCTCAAGAAAGCAAAGCGTACAGAGTCCACCAATCTGATTGAATGAGATATCTACTACAATATTCTGAACAATGCATTTCACAAGTTTGACCTGCCATCAGAACTCAGATTATCATATAAAAAAATATGCATTCAGATATCACACATGCATAAAATACGTGTATCCATACATATCATTATAGATAGTTTTTAGCAATCAGGTACAGATATGCTCTGGCATAGAAACGCAAGAGTGGCATGAAGCTTAGTCCATAAGAGTGACCTTTTCTACGTGACCCAACACCATCGTATCAATCAATAGAAATGGAAAGGACACATTGGAGCTGTAAACTCTTTCTTCCAGCTAGAAATCACATAAGTATTTGCAGGTTATCAATAGAATCTTGATTGCTTTAAATCCTATTGACCTTAGATTGCAATGTGCAAGAATAAATAACCCTTCCCAACAACAATTACGAATCATCCTTCATTGAAACATTTTTCATTCTTATGACTAGCTGGTTTGCATTGTATGAATGGAAAAGTTTTCCCATGATTGACAGAATTATTGCCAAATTATATGCCAAAAGGCTACAGGAAAGAGAAAAATAAAATATTGCCTAAGGGTTAACATAGATGTTGGACACACATATCATACAAAAAATGGAACCTGCCGCAGCAGCAATAAACTTGAGTTGGGGAAAAGCACCTAGAACCACGAGTTTATGAAGCAGAGTCATAGCATAACTAGGACACCCTGCAAATAACTCAAGGCATGGGAACCAAATCTTATTCAGGAGAAATTAACAGCATTTTCCTACTGAGTAACAGGACGCATTTAGAGTTAGATACTTGACCTTGGCATGACAATAAAACTTTAGCAGCATGATGAACTAATGATGCTAGGCTAATCTAAAACAAAACTTTAATAAATTATTGATTCATTAAGCAAGTATCCCCCTGATTACCAGCAATTAGAAATGAGGAAGAAAGCATCCTCCCTGTACTATGATACACAAGAAAATTAATAAACAAAGTACGACATACAAGAGAATAAAAGGCAGAAAAAAAAAGGGAAGAAATTTTGTGCCTAATGGTACTTAAGTAGCCAATCAAGTAAAAGCAACCCCTCACCTCCTACTTACACAGCTGTTGCTGGGGTAACCCACTTAGACCACAATCCTCGAGGCCCACACATCAAGACGCACCCGGCAGCGACGGCAACAGCGATACCAAATGGACGACCACTTTGCGAGTAGAGACCAGGATCCGTCCTTGGATCCAACCTGACCCCAGGGCCAGGCCCCCACCGACCTAGCGGGCGGATATTCATCAACCCCGCTGATAGCACTCCACTGACAACACACAAGCAAATCTCCAGAACAGGATTCGAGACCAGCGCAACAAGGCAGTCCTTCTGACCTCCGGTACAGAGCCGGCCCAACCTCCAGGTCGGAGTTGCACCAATGGCTTCAAGAGACCCCACAATGGGACATGAAGCAAACACATCATGATGACTCCACAGCTGAACCTCAACGTCGGCTGTATCTTTCCGGCAGTGCAGGTCTTCAACAAATCTTCTAACATTCCATAGAGGCGCAAGCTGGCAGACGTCCATAACTAACAAATCTAGCAAGCGCCCACCCGGCAGACACCCACAACTAAGGAATCATACTGCCTACCCTGACAGCCTACGGGCTAGGGATACAACAAACTTCGACAATCTCCTATATAAAGAGGTAAACAAGGAGATACTAAAAGTAAAGACAATAACAACAGGAACATACGCTACTCTAGTCGGCGCCCCCTTCTTTCCTCCACCATGCTCAAAGCTCGGCTAACTTAAGCATCGGAGAGTCCCCTGCCAAAGAACCTCCGGCACGCGGACTTTTTTTAGAGGTCTTCGATGCTGTGACCGACACCATCTCCCAACGCCTACTCAGCAGCCACGTCAGCCCTCAAAGCCTTGATGCAAGAACAGCTGAATCTAATTAAAATGGTAGAAGAACATGGAACCTCTAGTTTAAACTAAAAGTTATATGACACCTATAGGTCATTAGAAGAGGTTAGGTAGATAGGATGTTATATGTTTCTATGTAAGTCACCCAAAAGATAAGCCAGAACAGTGCGTACAAACTTCCAATGCTTCAGGATTTATCTTGAACTCTTTTTTATTATAGCAACAAAGATTGCAGTATATAAAATGTAAGCAAAGTACATAACGGCACACATTTAGACAAAGAAAACTTATAAATCATGACAACCATTTAAACAACAAAAATAAAGTGAAACTTATTAGAACAAAATACCTCTGCATGAATGTATTGCACATCCTTCACTTCAAACTCAGCATCCTTATTTTGTTCTTCAAGAACAAAACGCACTTCATTGGCCAAAACATCTTCAGAATTTGGCATGCCAAGTGCAATCAGGTCAATATCTCCATCGGGAAGATATGTCTTCAGTGGAACTGATCCAAATGGAAATATCTGTGGAGAGATTGCATAAAAAAAGTCAAAAGTGAATCTTGACACAACATAAAGACAGCATAAACATCAGAAGCATTCAAACCATGTGAGCTTTGTATTAAAGCAAAAGGCAGTAAAACACTTGAATCTCACACAAAGGGCGTCTCAATGCATGAGCTCTAGGGACAATCAGATGGATGGCCTTACCCTGCATGCAGAAAGGCTGTTTCCATGTGTTTTAAACAAGTGAAACCCAAGTCACAGTGGAGCAACCTTACCATTAGAGGGACTTGAATTTCATAAATAAAAATTCTTCCAAATATTCCTAAGCTATTTTGCACGAATCCAACACAGAAATCTACCACTTATACCCTTAAACACTCAGGAAAAATTTACATAATTTATAATGTTTGCATATGGAAATAATTAACAGTGCTACCAACAAAACCATCTAAATTACATGATGAAAAGCAAAGCATAACAGGAGCTGTTTATTTTAATGAGCTTCAAAAGCATCAAAACTACAATTTAGTTCACTGCCAATGTTTGTTTAAAGGATGGTCAAGTGCATGAGACTCCCGCCAGAGAGGGTCAGCCTTACCTCTGCATGCAAAGAGGTTGTTTCCATGTTTCACAACCATGGCCTCCAATTCACAGTGGAGCAACCTTACACATTTTTCAGATGCTCAACCTCAGTGCCAACATCTGTTTCAGTTCCATCAATCATACTGATCTACAGTTTCAGAAATTGTGAGTGCTTGTTTCAAACTTATGGAGAAGTTACCCAGGTTGTGTTTGTTTGGTGAATCAATTTGATCAAAATGTTTGCAATTGAATCTCATGTCCTATCAGGTTAGATTACATGAGAACAAGTAAATTCAGACCAGATGGTCCAACCAGATCGGGTCTATAAGTCATTGTGTTAACTGTTCCAGCTGTAATTTTTGCATTATGTAAAGCAAAAACAATGATTAGGAGAAAGAGATGCAGTAGATGCAAGTTTCCAGTTGAAAAGCAAGAATAACAAGGTTAAGGCTTAAGCTTAAGGAAAAAAAACAGGAAAGAGAGGATAGAACTAGAAAGTGATAGACTTCTTCTCAATTGGCCACTGACATCAGACAGTCATCTTTCAAGGCTCCAATTAACAATGCATGGCATCTCATCATGCAAAGGAAGAAAGTCAAATTGCATCCTAAAAGAAAAGGATATTGTTGATAACATGAAAGTGGAAGGGTGCATGGATATCCATAGAATTTTAGGAACTTATCAATAAATATTTTTCATCTTAATTTGCTTCATTTTAAAAGTTGAATTAGGGCTATGTTTTTGTAGAATAGACAATGTTAAAAGGCAATATATATTAATTTGCTTCATCTTACATATAATTGACAATTGTTTCTTTTATGTCAGAACTTATAAGAAATTGATTAAATCATATAACCATGATATTATCACTTGATTTCATGCATAGAAAGTGGCCATAAATATGTTAAAAAAAAAAAGAACTAATGCTAGCAAGACTGGTGACAATCCATAGCCTTTAAAAAGTCGTTGCCAGCATAAATCATTTAAGATTTATCATTTGGTATCTTTATCTAATGTCGCCATTGAAATAACTTTCCTACGCAAAACTCCAAACCTAAATAAAGCATCAAAATTGTATGAGAACTCACAAAGTCCTTGATGCCTCCATTTCTAAATGAACTCCATGAATGACTTACCGGCAAATATCTAATTATGCTCAACTTTTGCAAATAAGATACAGAGAACATCAACAACAACGATGCTTATTTCTTTACAAATTGCGAATAAACAACAAAGTTTCTATATATTCTTTGCTTGTCTAAATTACTTTTATTCAAATGCGGTTTCTTAACAAATCATAGTTTTTTGTTTTGGCAGTAATTTACCAGTAAGAAAGCATAGCATTATCTGCACTAAAGGAGAATTGTAATATGATGTGTGGGTGTGGATTGTCAACATAACTTACCGAGGGCAGAAAGGGGAAATATGATGCAGCGCAAAAAGTCACACTCCATAAGGGGAAGGATTCGTCCACAACCAGGGTTTTCTCCATTCCCTTGTTCTGAGAATGAAATCCTCCGCATGACCTTATTTTTAGATAACAATATAAAATCATTAATAGATTATAGTATTAATCTTCCCCATGCCCAAATGCTCTCCTGATTAAAAGAGCTCTATTAATAAATCAGTAATGCCATTATATTCTGAGGTGATGAAGAAGAAGAAGATACACTCATGCCTCTATTTCCTTATGCCCTTGAGGTAAGGTGCAGGTAGGGCACAATTACAAGGAAAGAAAGGGGAGATCATGGACCACATCACTATAGAAGCTGAGGAGAAGATGGTGGACCATAAATGAATGGTTAGGGTTGTAAATGGGGTGCTAGCAACCATGATGGTGTGCTATAGAGGAGGCAGGTGGTGGTCCTTGGGTAGAGGTGAAGAGGGTGATAATTGTGGCCCTTTGAATTTGCTGAATGCCAACGCTAAGTGGACTGAGGTAAAGCCACTAGCATGGAGATCGAGAGGTGAAGGAAGTGATAGGATCAATGGGATGGAATCTGGGAAAGGTTGAGGGATTTGGGTTTGAAGGGATTTGGGACTTCTTTATCCTCTTATCTGGATATCCAGATATCCAGATTAGTATCCAAGAATGTCAAAATCAGAGAAGTTTAAAAGAAAAGCATATCCAGATCCATGTCCAAATATGGGTTGGATATACAAACTAAAATCTGAATTTAACCCAATTAAAACATGGAACCATATCTGGGCAGATCATCTCCAGCTAATTTTTAACACTACATGGAGTACACTCAGCTATGTAGTGAAGGAAGAGGAGCGGATGTGGATTGACTTGCTTGAATGGGAAAAGAGAAAGGGGAAGTGGGGTGTGGTAACAACAAACTTGGGGACGAGGAGAATATCATTCATGCAAGGGAGACGTGAAGTCTGGGTGTGATGCTGTGATGTACAGAGGCTGTTGGTTTCTTCACCCAACAACTAGCAGAGTGGTGGGATTTCCCTCCTAAATCCACTAAAATCCAGATGAGCACTACAATGCATATATATAGGTGCATTACATAAGTATGCATGTAAAGGAAGACTAGCAACTGCAATGTTTGCAGTACTTCTCTATCATGTAGATATATCATTCTATTCCCCTGCTAAACAGACTCACAAATTGTAGGCTACTTCTTCAGATAGGCTTCATCATCAATTTAGTGCTACTAGCAACTAATCAACCTATAACTTTGAGTCTCTCTATTGACAACCAAACTTTATATTGATGACTTGTGGTCATATCTTTCTTAAGTGCCTCATCTTTTCTTTTTTCTTTTTTTTTTTTTTTAACCCCAATAAGAATTTGGTAAGATCAATGTATCATACAGGAATAAGATAAATGAACTCAACCATCCTGTAGGTGCAAATGATGCACCAAGACTTGTTTTCAAGTTAAAAGTGAAAGTGATCTATCAAATCAATATAAACTGGAGATGTAAGATGCACACGGTAGCTACAGATCCCAAAAGCCACATTGATTCAATGAAAGTGGCAAGTGTAAGATTTTGAAAATCTATTAAGCCAACATGTCACTAGCCTCAAACATGCTTTTTAAATTTCAACATCGAGCACATCTGGCCTAGAAGAGTTATACCAGAAGCACATCAAGTATGTGTCAATTTTTCACCAAACTTTTCACCTTGTATCGAGTGAAAAAAAGTTGGTTTCATCTAAAACACAACTTCAATTAACGTAAGAATATATCAAGCAATTGCCCAGATTATAGGGCTGCAGATCCATATCTTACATTACTAGTTAACTTTTTTGCTTTTCCTAATATATTGATCCCAGTATATTTATCTTCACTATGTCACATAGTAGCCAAGTTATAGTATAAAGTAGGAAGAATACTCATACTACAGTCAATTGTTAAAATACCTTCTTCATAATCCTTACAACTTCTCTAACCATCATTTTCTCTAATTTATAAAACTTCACATTATTATTTTTCTCATTTTTTTAACAGTTCTGTTCAAAATAGTTTATTGTGAATTAAAATGGCAAAATGGTTTTGCCAAAAGATGAGACAACTTGTTCGGTATTAACATTGGCCAAAGCATGCTCTTATATATATATATATATATATATATATATATATATATATATATATATATATATATATATATATATATATATATATATATATATATATATCAAGATGTATGAACAATGCAGTGCCAAGAAGGATCTCAAAAGCTCCAATCAAGCAGGAGAATAAGAATCAAGCACTACTCAGAAGTTTAACCTACACATGAAGAACACCCAACAATTCAAATGTATATTAGGCTATTTCAAGGATTGTTCTGTATCGAAGAAAACATAGACTCTTTCTCCCAAAACATACTTACTTTGATGAAACACAAAGATCGGACCCAAAATACATGTCTATACACTATACTCATACATTTTTCCCCTAAATAGAGAGAAGGAAATTGTTAAAACAACCTTAGATCAACCAACATATTGTGTTCAAAGCAAACAAAGCGAAGAAAGCAAGAGGCAGTCCTGAGAGGAGGAATAAGTTTCTTGGTTTCCAGTCCAGTATGGTGAGAACAATACTATTCAGCTTGCAGGATTCCACAATTCACATGTTACGCATTCATGAATGTCAATTCATTTATTGCCATAAAAATTGTCTTTTTTCCTTGGCCAAATAATTATAGAAAAACAATTGAGTTTTTTACTGCACAATTTCAATTTAAACATAAAACATCCAACTGTAATTCAAACATGAATCGCTCAAGAATTAAAATTCAGTCATATTTGTTAGTTTGAAATTTAATTTTTCTAGCATTTGCCCTTGAGCAGTGCCAATGTTAATTTCGAACACATCTAACATATATACTATGATATCTTTATCACAATTTTTCCAAAGAAAATGTTAATGTTTTTAAGATTTTAAAAAAAAAAATCAAAGGGTGGAATTTGGAGCATCTTTCAGGAAAGAAAAAAGAGCTGACTTAACTATGTGCTTTCAAGAAAATGGTCCCGGCATAATTTGAACATGGACTGTTCAAAATTTGTATGTCAAATAACAGGATGGTACCGTAACATGTGATCAGCTGTTTTTACCAAAGAAAACACCAGACCTTGATAGATAAAGAGCGGCAATCTTGAAGTTTCCTATTATAACATCTTCATATGCTCAAAAGCAACGCCAATCATGTAGAATGTGTTGTCAATATCGACTTCTACCAGGAGGCAAGAAACATGAAGAGATGATAGAAAACATTCACTTAACTTGATGGAGACCTCGACAGATATTATTCACATTAGGCAATATTGTCATGCTATAATACAGAAAACACTCCAAAAGTCTATGCCATTCAGAGTTGCAAGCAAGAAACATCAACAGACACCAAGAAACATTCACCCTACTCAGTGGAAATCCAGTTAATGCACAACTCCAATCAGACAAGAAGAACACCAGGAACAAATCGAAATTTGCAACTTCTCATGTTCAGAGACAAAGTAACTTCCACAATTAAAGTGACTAAAATGAGGTCGAACGGAAAAGGCGGCAAACCCCAAATAACATGCAAGCATCATGAAAGCAAAACGACATGGAAATTACCGATCTAACATCACATAGAACACAGAATTAACTGCATCCAAGAAAGAAAATGTAATCTTGCATAGAACATATATTGAGCGAAAGAACTCAAAGACGCTACCATATAGAACAAGAAGAGGGGCATTATTAGACACCCCGAATCGAAAGAAGAAAAGAAAAATTAACAAAAGAACCACCTCGGTTGCCAGACGCCCTCGGATCAGCTTCTGGACATACTCCACCACGACCCTCCTCCGCTGCTCCGAGATCACCGTGGGCTGGATGCACTGTATCACCTCCTGGGTGGCTTGCTCGGCTTGCCGCCAGCTCTCGGCGCTGATCGCTGACGGCTCGGGGTTCGACTGCTGTGCCGAGGCCGGCTGGGGGTTGCCATCCCCGGCCGCGCCGTTCGACTGCGGAACCCAGGCCTGCAGGTCGCCCATACTAAAGATTTGAACCGCAAGAAGGAAAATTGAGAAATTTCTCAAAAACCCGATTCCCAAAACGGCGAAAGAACCATCCGGGGATCGAGGAATCTGTTCTTCTAGAACAAAAGCTCATCTACGGCGCCGAAGCCATGACGGAGGCGGCTGGAAGGGGATCGGCCCCGGCCGAAACAGGGACCGGTGGAGAAGCCCGAGAGCGCCAGAGAAGACGGGAAAGGAGGAATTTTTCTTGGAGGAAATTGGGGATTGGTGCTGAGGGGAGGGAGGATTTGGATTGGGCAGCGATCCGAGGTTCTTTGGGAATCGGCTTCGCGTCCTCGGCGAAAACCCCCGGAGAAAATTATTAAAAAATAAAATAAAACGTTCTCCTTCTTTTTTTTTGATCCTCCCTCTTTTCTTCGCTCTTAGAATTCGGCACAGAACGGGCGATTGGCTTCGCGTCCACGGAGAAAACCCCTAGAGGAAAAATCCCAAAGCGCTCTCTTCCTTTTTATTTTTTCTCTGGGAATTTGGGGGAGAAATGGGGGGAAGCGGTAGGTTTGGGTTGGTTTTGGTTTTTTAACTCTGGTTAAATTGTCCGTTCCTTTTCCCGGGGCTCCCGGCCGGAACCCCCAGCTCCCCTCGGGCTTCTTCCGTCCGGCAAATATACCACGCGAGATGCGAGCCACATTCATTTGGCAAAGCCCATAGCTGCCAATTCCCTTAAGGAAGACTTTGCATCACTACTTGTGAAAAAGCTAATAATAATAAATGAATGAATAAAAGGAAAAGACGGGAAGATAAACCTTAAAAAATTTAAAATGTCAATAAAAGATAATATTTTTCATATTAAGTAATAAAAATAAGTAGCTGCTAACATAAATATACTTATGGATTAAAGGAAGATCCTAAGAAATTATAGCGACATATGGTGACACTCCAATAAAAACTTAGAATCATGTAGATACATATTACTTATTGCAATCTTTATTTGCACCCACACCAACTGCTTAAATTATCTTGACGATAAGTCTACTTTGGACTAAAAGATGAAATATAATCATCTAAATGTGCCACGTAATCGTTCTCTCTGATTACAACTGTTATATACAAGTGCACATGTAAAAAAGGATTAGCTGTTTGTGACATGAGTCAATAGATTTTTTTTTCATTCTTTCTGTATGCATTCAATAATTCTCCTAGTAGAATTCGCTCAAAGATGGAGAGCTATGAGATTTCATATGATTTGTAAGTTACCATAACATTGGCATACAATAGTATCTACATTAAACCGTGTATATCCAAACTAACTCTTATTAGATGATGGGTTTTCTTCAAATTTGGTAATCAATTGAATTTTTTTTATTTTCTTGGATATCAACTAATCCAAATATTTTAAACAAAGCAATTAATTTTTAGGGTTCAACATTGCTTTAGTTTGCCTATCAAGCATGCAAACAAATAAAAAGTAGAGTTCACAATTTTTTAGTAGCATATAATTGAGATGTGAATTAGGATTTGCCTCAGTAATCGCATCCTCTGCTTAGTGACCAGAGGTTCTAAAATCTAATTTTAGATGATGCATACTCCAAAATTTGAATATGGGGAATTGAGGTATGAGTTGTTCTATCTTCATTTCTTAAAAAAATAAAAGAATCTGCATACTCGAGTTGTTCTATCTTTATTTCAGCTCTAAATAATCCCCTCTTTTTTTGAAGCATGTATTGCTGAAGCATATAAATGTCCAACTAATTTTCCTAATATTAACGCAAACTTTTCTACAACTACTTATTATTAATAAGGATGAAATTTGCTTTCAAAAAAAAAAAAAAAAAGTCTTGCAAGAAACTATGAGAGAAAAGAGGGGAACCGAGTAGGGGTGGGGATGAGATCGTTAAGCTTAATTTATATTGTATATGGTAGAAATGGGACATATAGATTCAAGGATTGCTACTCTTTGAGAAAACAATTGCTTGCCTCCCATCGTTGCAATTACATATACTGTTCAAATCCGTCAAATAGTTTAAAATTTAAACAGGTTTTCTGAAGAGTAGAAAGACAATGTATGAAAACTTTGCTATATTTGTTAGGAATTACCGTTTCTTCAAGCTTACTTCTTTATTATTAAACTTCAGCCAAATATCAGTAGATTATATATCTTTAACATGAATCAAGGAGTTGAAGGTAATTATGCAGTAGAACATTTTAGTTAAATCTATTGGAATCTATCCTGATTGGTAACAAATAAAAACCTTTACAAACCATCTAGTCAACGAAGTTGTTCGACTTGGCCGACATCTTGCAACACTTTCATCCTTGTAACCAATTATAATCTCTCGGACAAGTAGGTTTTCACAAGTCTTATATATCTCTAACTTAAAGATAGATCTTGTCATCTCAAGGATTTCAGCTCTCCTTTCTACTCCCATAAATGAAGCCATAGCAATCAAAACAAGGTGTCCTGGTCAATCGTTAGGCCAAGCCTCCAAATTGACCTTGATGAGAACAATGCATCTTTGATTCATTTGATATTCTCCTCGAAACCCAGCCAAGCCTCAATTAGCTCTGATATTTTGCGTTAAATTCGTTGCACTTTAAGGAATGCAAGCCTTCCAGGTTGGTGTTCACCAACATAAAGATGAGAACCGCTCTAGAGGAGACCTGGCTCGCCGGTTAAAATACTGAGGAGAATGCTTTAGGGTGCCGGTTAGGTGGTTTAAGTGCACGTCTAGAGTTCCTCATTCTATTAATACCGACTTGGCAATGCAGCACTAAAATACTTTTTATATTTCGTATAATTCTTTTAAGCTACATCAATATCGTGACATCGCATGTCTTGTGCACGAAACTGGCTCCCAAGAGAAAGGACAACCCCTTCTCCTACGTGCAGAGATCATCGTTCCATATATAGCGTGAGCCTTGCCGTATCCCTGTCACCGTGCAATAATTATATGAATGGCTGGCTATGATTATGAAACATGGTGCCGAGTAAAACAGTTTGGCCCCTGCGGTCAAAGAAGTTCTGCTTAGCTTAAAATTATTCAACCACTCTAGTTCTCGATGTCAAAGAGAGAATCAGAGGCAAGAATTGGTCATCCCGTCCTTTTTCCTTTTTTTTTTTTTTGCCCCTCCGAGTTGTGTCCGACCATAACCGCCCCAGTAGAGGTGTGCAGCCACGCAGGAGCATGTGTAGTCCAAAGGTCTACCAAAGTGATTCAACACAACAATGAGATCTTTGACTCCATCTCACGGGTCGTCACAACCTCTCTTTTTTTTTTTTTTTTCATTTAAATCTGGATATTTTTTTTTAAAAAAATCCAATTATAAAAAAACTAGTGGCCATCCACAGACATGCAGTTTATCCTGGCCAACTGAATAAGCTCTGATATGACTTCAACCTCGCACAAAATAGCTAGTCGTCCAGCCGAGATCCTGAAGTCTAACAGGAGTGCCACTTATGCACTCCAGAGTCCGGAGCCGCCTTGGATAGCTACCTTATGCAAGCGACGTATGTGGCTTGTTGAGAAAGAAATCCCTCGGACGGACTTGTTTTCCGTCTTGAAGTCGTGACATCACGGCAGAAAGAAGGCATATCTAATTTCGGGTTCGTGGCCTGATCGGATATATAAAAATTCCAGCAGCAGCGTAGCGTGTGCCTGAGGGTAGAATTCTTACTCCATCCTCATCTACAAGCGAGGATGAGGCTGTTGGTTGTAATTTGTTACAACCATCCTAGATTTCGGAGGATGGCTGGAAAACTCTCATAACTTAAAATTACCAGAGTATTTGATTAATAGCCTCGTCACTCGAACAGCTAAGCCTTTAAAACCGACTCATATTTTATCCGATCACCACGTAGCCCACTCGCAGTAATTTCCACTCACATTATCGTTCCTTCACAATGCAATCAGCCGGTCCCTTAAACAGCTGAGAATCTTAAACCCACAGTTTTATCCGAACGGTACCATGATACTCCGTTTCGGTAGTCTCCACTCGAACCCAACACAGACTTAACCAAATTGTGAAGGATGGCATCCTGCAGAAAATTCCACCACCTCCTTGACGAAGGTCCTGTCCTACCGACATTAATGATGTGGCTTTAAACGTCATGCGACAACACAAGTCAGAAACATCTGAAGATCACGTACCAAAAAAATAATAATAATAATTTCTTCTAAAATAAGTTCAAAATCTCTTATTAAGAGAAAGTTCAAGAAGCCCAGAGGAATCAACTAAAAATAATACTGTTGGGCTGGCCACGTGCTTAAAATGATCATGAGCGTCCCAAATTAGCAACTCCAGCAGGACGTGGACCTTGCCCAGGCCTCGCCATATCATCCTGCAAAATAATATTCATATACAAGTTTTTGTCAGCGGCTGATTCAAGGATTATAACATGCAAGACCGGACAAAAGAAAAGAATTCTGGTAGGTTAACAGCAAATTTATAACTATAACTAATCCTAGAACATGAATCCAATAGATAGAATGATTGGAACATTCTCTGCTAGTAATGCAATGCTTCGGACTCCGGACTCCAGGTGCAGGTAAAAATGGACAAGGGTTAACTAGGACTGACCCCAACTAATTTGGGATGAAGGTTCAGTTTGGTTGAGTTGTGGGGAGAACAGTCAATATAGGTAAGAAATGTATCAAAAGCACCTATCAAAATTCACAATTCCAATAATCTAATTACCTAAAATATTTCGAAGAAAGCAACATGGAAGTCTTTGGGACTGTCAAATTTACCCTTGGAAGGATCAAATATAAAACCTTATCATATAATATTTTCATCAATTGAAGTACTTTCTAAAAAACAGAAGATTCACACTTCAATTTCTTTCAAGTTTCCTCTATGTCTATCACTCGATCTTGACTAATCAAATCCTACACAATACATTCACATCTCTAATATCAATTCAAGCTGTCCATTTTATTCATACTCTCTCTCAGAACTATTCAGAATGTGCATTTTTAGAGCCTTCGTTTTAAATTTAGCTTCAATTGCTAAGCTAAAATTTTATTATACGATATATTTGGACTCATTTTTTCTAGTTTTATTTTTGCATCATGCTTTACACCGAACGTGCACCAAGCATGACAAGTAAGGAGAAAAAACACTTATATTAAATATATCCAGAGTTATAGCAGGAAATTATACTAGATCTCCTAGTGTTGAAATGATCTAAAGGTGATACTTCAAAATCATTAGGTTGGCAATCTGAAGCTAAGATTATTCATGCCTCACATGAATGGTTTAACTAGTACAAGTAGGCAGTTCGACTGTCAGAATTATTATAATTTTAATGTCACCCCCATAATGATCAGCTAAGATTAGAACCAAGATAGCTCTCCCTTACAGCCAGAAGAGTTTTGAGTCATGCATTTCGAGTGCTTCCCAATATGAGCTTAGCTTTTCGGGCGCAGGAGTCTTTGCTCCAGTCTAGTCTGTATATATCCCCTTCCGTAGTCTTGAAAATGGGCAGGAAGCACTATAGTCGCTATAGTCTAGTTTCTTTACTATGTGTTAAATGATTTTGCAAGCAGTAGAGGGATCAAGCTTAATCAAATCCATTGGAAGAAAGCAAGTTTCCATTAATCCACTTGAAGTGCTAGTCCCTTTGAAACAGGAATTGATAGTGCCTTAAAGTGGGTTTATAATTATAATCCAATTGCAGAATAAGGGCTACTTTCTTTAACTTTAAGAAAGGCAAAGTAAGTTAGAAAAGTAAAGATAGTTATCACACCTTTAGGATTTCCTGTAGCAAGAAAGGGATAGATTGGCTAACAAAGTGAAGCAGATGGTGATAACATATCAAGGACCGGTTCATCCCAAAGGTATATGTAACAACCAGTGAGGCAGACGTCCAGTCCCATATCATCACAAAGTAACATGGTTCCAACCAAGGTAACACTCTAGAAGCTAAACTAACAATTCTTATAAATGCTTGGCATACAAATATTAGAAAATGGGTTAAATTGTTGCCTTATACAGCTGCATGACTGAAAAATGAAACAACACTCGGGACTACTTGCTATCAACTTCAATAAATTAGAAGAAACCTAGCAAAAGACCATTTTTAAAATAAGTGAATTCTATCAACAAAAGAAATGGATGCAAGCAGGAGCTCAACAACTACAAAAACATTAGTTGTCAAGTTTGTGTTCCTGTACTGCACCACTAAAATATGTCAATTTACGCTTTCGTTGACGCATCCATTGTTTAAAAAAAAATCCCAATGAATGCAACGCCTTGCAAAAGCGACAGTTTAAAACTATTTTGTACTTAAATGTTTCATAAACTATGTTTTCAGAAATGAAAATCGCATATATGTCTTCTTCATCGTGGGACATCATTTCGATTTTGCAATAGATGAATATGCAAATCATATATAGAAGTTCAGCAAGAGTTGCAGCAGTAAATTTAAATCTCATTGCTCCCTAGCCATCATTTTTTTTTTCCCTCTTGAAGGAGAATTTGACTTGTGAATTCATGTTTTCATTTTTCAGAAACCTCATCAGTGATTTACTGAAAAATTGAACATCTGAAACCATACAAGTAACAATCAAATTGTTTGTAACAAGCAGGGGTCGACAAAGCAAGTAAACAGTCAAAGATTTCAGATATAACAAAAACTGGCAGAAGTCACAGAACCATAAACTATTCAATGTAACCTATAAATTAGCAGAGGTAGTTGTTGCCACTCATCAGTAAAAAATTAAAGCTAACATGACCATTTCAATTAACAATGTCTTCTCAATAAAAATAAAAAATAAAAAAATAATGCCATTATTACTTGAAAGAAAAGGCCATACTTCTAAGGAACCAATGAACCATATAAAGCACTAACAATTACCAGAAAAATAAAATAAAACAAAAGACTTCAAGATGTAGAAAAGAATACCCTGCGTCTGAAGCGCTGCGGAGGCTCACGGTTCCTCCTGGCCTCGCGAGAGCGGACTCTGACCACATGAGAATGAATAGCACAGGAGACGCAGTACTGCATCTTGGCATAAAGCTTCGGAAGAGTGTACCCTAGTACGAAAAAACAAACCTTTTCATCAGAAAACTGAAAGGACAAAATAAAACTACGAGGGGGAAGAAAAGACTAGAAAAAGGGAAAAATACCGTCATAAACACAAGCCTCTTGTACATCTCTCACTGCAGCCTGCTCCACAATATTCCTCACAAGAAACCTCTTGATAGCCTTATCCTTTAAGCAATCCAACAAATAATAAGATATAGGTTCCAATAACAACATTATAGTCTAAACGAAAACAGAAATCCATATAAAGTAGCACCTGAGGCGTCATCTGGGCCTTTGTACGGATCAAACAAAACAAAGATTGATTCTTTTTCGGTTTTAAAATCAGAAAGGACATTTAAGAGATCAAGAACAGCATGGGGGATTTAATCTTCTTACAGATCTCCAAGGATAAAGAAATACAGGGTAAAACAATCCCAATAGAGAATCTGAAAAGGGAAACAAGATCGGACCTTGGGGCAGCATTTGCCGCAGTTGGAGCAGCGGATGAAGTTGACATGGCCGCGGCCATGCTTGTTACGGCCTCCATTCCTACGCTTGAAGGTCTGCGAAACAAACCAAAAGAATCAGATCCATGGAGGATAGAAGAAGATGGAGAAGGGAAGGTAAGCTAGGGTTAGGGTTCTTAACATCGCCACCGAACGCTTGCCCCTCGCGAAACCCTAGCTTTAGATCGGGGCCGGCCTTTTTCTCCGCTCGTTCTCAAGGGTTTGGGTTTTGGTTTTGGAAGCAGATGACCCAACCGGCGGTAGGCGACCACTTATAGGCAATCGGGATATCAGGGAGGGGCATCTTAGCCGTCCGGCTAGTTTGATCCGGTGCAATTACTTTCAGATTCGTGAATGATCGATCATGCTAATATTAAAGAATTCCCGTGGAATTGTGAAATGGTAGCTGCTAGATTGTTTCCTTATTTGGAGAATGAAAGACTCTTATAGCATGGTATTTCTATTTTGATGTTTACTTTTTCTTATACGGTGCCCATACATTCTGCTTTCGTAGTAAGTGTTGCATTCGGTCACACAAATACAATAAATCCTCGAGCATGATTGGCTTTCTAAAATACATACTCTCAAATTGAAAAACCATATTCAGAAGTATTATTAGCTAAAATAAGCGCGCATGACTTCAGATGGATGCAATTTGTCTGATTCGGAGCTACTAGCAACAACACCTTGTGGGTTTTGATCTGATCTATGTTACTATTTTGTATCAAGAAAGTGTTGTATTGAGGTCTTTACTGAGAGTAGATTCATCTATTTGTTTGGTGAATAATTAGGATCAAGGATCCAACATAACACAATTTGAAGGATTTTCCAACAGAAAACCAGCGTCGGGCCGTAAGTGATGCTGCAATGCCGCATGCTAAGCATGGTAGAACTTTCGTTGGAGTGGAGATCTGCAGTAGGGATATGCTGCTTACGCCCTGTTACACTAAAGAGACTTCATGCAGGTAAATCTATCTTAGATCTCTGCTACATGGCCGAGGCTGGTCTTGTTGGTATTGTTATTGGCTGGTTGCCTCCTCTAAGCTTGTTCAAACAGTTAAATATAAATATAGGACCAAAATAATTTTGCATTTCTTATTTATGATACTTGATCAGTTATCCAATAATTTCCTGAGTTTTTTTTAATGCTTGTTACCCTGAACACAGCGAACTTTCGACCATGATCTAATATACATTAATACTAGGAATGCATGCATGACAAGAAGATATCAGAGCGGGCAGCATGCAAAGAAGAGGTTAACATTTCACAAAATTTTGTGAAGACCTTTGAAATACAAAACATTAATCAGATTGAGATACAATATATTTTTACAAACACAAAGCATGCACGCTTCCCTTTCTATAATTACAATTGATTAGTTATCAAATACTGGGGAAAAAAACTTGGTTTTAAAGAAAGAAGACATGAGGCTTCTATCAAGATCTAAGAAGCCGTTTATATTTGTGACGGGCGAGTTTGGATCAAGTCAACAACAGGAACATATGCCTTGACAAGAATCAATAAGTCTGCACATTAAATTCATGAAATTAAAAAAAAAAAAAAAATGCTATGAAAAAGAAAGATACACCATCCGACTCCACCAAGTTCTTAACAGTTCTAATTGATCGTGCGATAGAAAGTGGTCTTTTCCCCCAACCACCTTCAGCATCATGGCCCCCAATAAAAATTAACTTGCAGGTATGTTCGAGTTTATGCTTCAAAATCTTTGTTTAAGCTCCATGCTGGGGCTTTGGGGGCTCCAGCATCAGCAATACTAGTTCCATTTTCTGCGCTGAGTATAGGATCAGTCTCACTTTCCTTCACCTAGCATCATTTGTCAAAAAGAAGGAAAGAAATAAGAGCAAATTGATATGCTTATTCGCAATGACAATCAGCAAGAATAATTCTAGTTAAAGACAACCAGTGTGGGGACGAACAGAAGAGGAAGCAAGTCTGGCGGTGATTTGCATCTAATTTGTTCCCTTTTTTTTTTTCTTTTGATAAATGAACTTTTTCTGAGAGATTTTTTTCCTTTTTATAAATAAACTTCTTTTGAGAGGTTACCCTCTCTTGAATTTCTCCCTATGAGTAAGAACTAAACTGAGTGTGCACGTGCATGTGTTAAAGATGCTAGTTATAGAAAGTGGAAAGTGGACAAGGCACCTTCTCATGGTTTCTTCCATGGGTTTCTTTCCTACAAAAATGTCAGCGTAAACCCTTTTTTCTCTATTAGAATAAGAGATTATGTTAGTCATCCATGCAAAGGCAAGCTCATGACTTTCACGTTATGAACAGTAATAGACAAAACTGAATAACCATTTTCAATATATAATAATTCAAAAAGAAGAAGAAGAAGAAGAAGAAAGAATAGGTGAGCAACCGTCCTACAATTGTCAACTTAAACTAAGAAAGCACTGGACTTGTAACATGAAAATCAGAACTGAAATATTTTTGAGATATCAAACATATGTAATACATAATAAACACAAGTGAAGAAAGTTTGGACTCTATTAGAATCAAAAATAAACCCCATTCTAAAGATGCTAAACAAAAAATTGTCAAGACTTGACAAGAAATTTCTCTCATTTTGCATAACCCCAGGGAATAAATTACACTTTCTTGAAGACACCAAAAGTACTGGACTCTCTTGTTCTCCTTCCCATTATTTGCTCTTGCTTTTTCAAACCTTTTGTCCTTTCTAACACAGAGAAGCCTCTGTTCTTTATCCCTCTCCAGGTGTTCAAAGGGGCATGGTAGACACAGTAATCACCTTTTTGCTGAATATTGAATGACAGCAGAATCTTACATGTGCAGAAAACTTCCTAGATGGCTAATGTCTCCAAGAAGCATTGTTACTTATCCCAAACCTGGACTGCATTTAATCAACTCATAAGTTTCTTCCCCTCTAGTCAATGTGTCGATATAAATCTTATAGACCCAAAATGCCGTTATAATTGTTGCGCTCATTTCAAATGGTTTTCCACAACTACGAATGTTTCTTTATAAAAAATTGACATGAGTTCATTTGATGCTCTTTTCTGCCAAGGAGAATTTTTTTTCTGATCTTCATAATTTTGTCTTTGGTTGGCTAACCATATTAATGTACTACTTGAAAACTTGAACGCAACCAGACCCACAACCAATGAGGCAACAAGCCCTGTCCCATCTATACGGGTTTGGTTTATCATATAAGCAAAATTCAAACATCACCTTTCCAGCCATGAAGAGTACTATAGTTTAGTCCAATCATAAACTCACCTTTGAAACTGATTGACTTCATATATAAAACACTGGTTTAAACATGAGAAAACTATAAAACAGTGCCTTAACAAACCATTTAACAAAAATAACATTCACATAAAAGCATTTAAAAACCAAGAAACATGATTTATATTGCTATCAAAAAGGCCTTTAGGATAAAATAAATGTTTCCAAGATATCTTCAAAGAGACATGCTCAAGTTGAATGTTCAAATGAGCAGTACCCAATTAGTGATTCAACAAATGAAAAAGATAAAAATCAGTGGTACCTGTGATAGCTGAGTGGATGCTTCTGTAGCCTTTTGTTGGTTCTCAACCAAACAGAAGTAAGAATACAGGATCATCCCAACTACCGCAATTAGAATTCCAAGTATATTTCTCCAGCTAAATGGATCATGAAGTAAAACATAACCAAATGCCAAGACCAGACAAGTTTTCAGATGACCCAAGACTTGATATGTCACAGGAGATGTCTTTCCAATAACAAGAAATGTGCTGAAGTTGACAGAGACAGATATCAGGCATGACAATACAATGAAAACCTGCAACAAGTCTAAAACAGTTACAAGATATCTTGGTAGCAGAATGTAAAGAAGTAAAATATTGAACCAAATAATCATTTACCAGAACTTGAGGTGTGTAATTGAAAGCAAAGACATTCTGATTAGTTAGAAGCCCATCAAGAAATGGACCTGTTATAAATAGGGTCAGCGCTTGATAAGGGCAAGATTGATACAAGAGTTGAGTTGAAGAGACTTTGAATCTCTTCTGGATAGTGTTGGTCATCTGATAAGAACTGATCAAGGTCTAAAACAAAAATCAATATCCAGATATAGCCACGTTTCAGATGCAAAAGCATATAAGGCCTAGATATTGGATGACTAGACTAAATCAGCTTGTTTCAATAGTAAAGTTCCATTATTACAAGATTATACTGCGAATTTTTTCTTGACCGACTACTCTTGCTTCTTTACATATTCTTGTTCATAAGAATATACAACACTAGTTAATGTTTGCTCTGGACTAAAGTAGAATATCCATATCCAAGATAAGTTATCATTCAATCACCACCAACCAAGGTAAACTTCACCCACCAGTACAGCTAAAATTTCCTTGTGCCGCTAGTTTCCTTATCTGTACAATGTCACTTCTCATGACTACCTCATCAACGGAAATAGGATATCATGCCAGAAGAGGGACAAAAAAAATTGAAGGGTCAAGCCAGAAGAGAAAATCATTTGAACAAAAGCAAGTGAACCATCAAAGACATCCAAAACGCCTATATAATATTACCATCACAGTAAAGTTGTTGGCACTGTAAAGTCAAATTTTCTTGCTCCTCTGGAATGGCCATTTTATTCTATTAGCACCCCTTAAACTGAGGTGGTATCTCACATTCAAAGTTAGTTTCTCTATAGCTCAAGTGATGCAAGAGACACTAACTGGTGACCACAAATTTAAATTCAGCAGTGTAATGTCTGTTGCTGTCTGAAGAAGCATATTTCAACTGTTATATACATAGTTTAGGAGCAGCAAAAACTGTTATATACATGGTTTAGGAGCAGCAAAAAAACACACTAATGTTCCAACATTTATGATAGGCAAGAACGCATTTATTTTGATAGAAGATCCTGCTAATGTAAAAAGTCAATTTTTCCCCCAGTAAAACAGCTTTTTTTAATGTGATCTCTCATGAACTCATGATAGTGAAAGAAAACAACACAAGAACTCTATCGAAGGTTGTGATGAAGGATACAATTTGTGCAATACATGTCGTGAAAACTGCAAGTAGAGATAAGACAGATCCCAGAACATTGAGTTGTAGGTCTGTCACAGTTGCAATTCCAACACCAAATAGAAGGATGATAAGTGCAAGCTGGATACTCCGACTGCAACAATAAGCAATAAAATATGAATGACAACATTATAATCACCTCAGAAGAAAAAGGCATTATCAATTAGTTATCATTAGCACTCAACAAGGACTAGTATCATCAATGTGTCGAATGCAAGGTTGGAGATCACAAGGAAAGATGATTGAAATGCTTTGGAGGATCATACCAGAGGAAAATATCTAAGTAGTTTAACAGCATGTTAGTTATCACATGGACAGACACAGAAACATACAGGCATGCAGGCATATGAGCAACCACTATCGCACAGCCTAGTGAAGGCATACAGATTGCAGTTCTAGTAAAGATCCAGCTAAATGCCAAGTAACATAGAAGCTATTTATTAAACACAGCCTAAAGAAGCCTTGACCTACCAATATATGATGGCAAATAACATGAGGCATGCTCAGGAAACAAACTAGTCAGCATTTACGAATGGTCAAAGAAACAGATAATTTTAAATAAGCATTTGGTTAATGAACAAAACCAAAACTGGGATTGAAATTTTATTCAGCGTGAAAAATTTATGGCAGAGTTAATATTGGTGTATAATTTTATTTATTTGAAACATTGCAATACGTTTATGACCTCCTAAAGTTTTCTCTTCTTTTTTTTTTTTTTGGCTCCATACACGATAGTTATTAAGTTATACTCATGTTACCACACTATCAAAGAGATAAAGAACTTTATAATGATACCCTAGTTCGACGTAAACAATTACGTGGGTCAGATAGAGGTCAAGGAATAAGATAGTTAGTGACCAATTGATTAAGCAAATGCTGGTCAAAAATAACAATCTACCAGGTAAAGTGCATCCTGGTCAAGCTTGCACATCTTCACATGTAAAGCTAATCCAGCTTGAGGCCAACATGACCTGAACCATTGCAATCTGCCAATCCCTACATCTTCCATTGTTAAAGCAGTGCTAGAATCTTTGTTCAAGGGACAATATTTTCTGACTATATCTATCCTAGAGCAAATATTCGACAAGGTATCGTATTAAAATGATCCTTCAGATTTTTGGCTATGATGGAAATAAATGGCACTTCATAAATAAAAAGATTGTTGGAAATCAAGGAACGGTTATATTTTTTTAATAATTTTAGTGTCAACAGCATACTGAAAATTGACCTGAATCTCTTTCTGAAGAAAAGAGTCTCCAATAGTACAGTGCAAGGAATGATCGCCAGCTTTGTCATCTGGAATATAAGGAGTATGTAAGAAAAGCATCAAATTCAAGCAAATAAAATTTATATTGCAGTTTGAAAGTAAATTTCTTTCATTCTTTCCAATATAACATGAGAGATTGATAATTTCAACAATAATATCATGCTAGAGGTCTTTTTTTTTTATACAACATATAAATAAATGAACAAAACATCTTCCTCAACAAGCATCCATGATACTCTATAAATGCAGAGATACTATATAGAAAAATCAGTCCTTTTGTCAAAAAATGAGACTAAACAGTGAAAATATTGAATCCACTATCCTTGTTTTTAAACATCAATATCAAGCTGCCAGCAAGTGTTAGCTAAGCTGGTTGGCATGTCTCTCCTAGGGGTACCACCATATTGCTCTAAAAAATAAAAAATAAAAGAACAATCAAGATCAAGATTCAAAAATTAAGTGCAATCAAAATATTCTTGAATTTATGCAGAACTAACTACAAACTAAAATAAGTTTCAAATCAAGCTTTTGAATTTTGATGATGAGATTATCATCTGATTGACAAGTACATAAATTTAGTAAAAGTTTCTAACAAATAAAGAATGATTTGCCTAAGAGAAAGAAGCACCTGATAGAAACCAACAGAGTTGAAACCCAGGCTTAAGTTCAATAACCCAATAGAGATTCCGTTAAGTATTCCAAAGCCCATTACAGCCCTTGGATCAAAAGGTTTGTGCTCAAACAATTTCATCCATAGTGCCACGTGAAGGGAACAAAATGTGACCAGAAGATGCCAGCTTGTCAAAGTAGTAGCTGCAAACAATTGATGGGAGGTAAGCACATCATAATACTCAAAACATACCAGGCAGCCATAAATTTCCGCAGCATAATAGGTTTTGAATGTAAAAGCTTCAATGACATAATTGAATCCAAGAGATACATCCAATGCACCTCAAGTGACATGTTTTGTGATGTAAGGTACAACTCCATTGGTAACAGTATCCACTTTAAAAGCAAACCATAATTGCAGTAGTCAGGCGGCCATTTATAATATCCATATATTGCCACCCAGCATTGCCCCAACTATTTGGAGTTGGCTCTACAAATCCTAATTTGCCAAGCATTCCTATTTAGGGCTATCTTTGGTGTTAATTTGATGCTAAGGGATCCGCTGATATTCATGAAGACCAAATGCAGATCTGTTTCATAGGTTGACATCCTCCATGCTACAGTTGTCAACCAACTTTTTCATTTTCTTTGGGGGGTTGGGGGGGTGGGTGGGGTGGGAGTGTGCGGGGCGCGCTGGGGGATGTTGTTGGGGGAGAGGAGGGAGGGACTGGGGACCAGCATTGCTGGCATTTAAGTCATTTGATTCAATATTTATCTTGATCTAATGTTAACTAAGTCTCTACTGCCTTATCTGCATCCATTATTGGGAATCCCTCATACATAACTAGGTTTGCCACCAATATATATACATGCATCTGCATATGCATATGTATATGTATATATATGTATGTGTATGTATGTGTGTGTGTGTGTGTGTGTGTGTGTCAGCAATTTTTCAGAAATTTATCAACAGTTTTGAAACCTGATCAGATCCATAGGGCAGACATTATACTGAAACTGATTTGCAAGCACAGGCTGAGAATCTCAAAAAGAACAAGTTTAGAAGGATCAATTTCCCAGTGATTTGACCACTTCGGTTAACGAGGTTTGTCCCTGGTGGAGAATTAGATGAAATACCAAAAAAGGATCACTGCAATGAAACAGTTCGTCTATGTGAACTTTTTTATACGCATTATGCCATGTCATCAAATAATAAACCAAAATTCTGTGATAGTCTGTATCATGTAGCCTTCACTGTAAACACTATGTATGGTTTTTAGCATGTATGACTATCTTACTTTACAACTTCATGTGAATAATTTGATGATTTTGCATCAAGTGTTAAGGAGTGCCATGCTATATCCCGATCATTCAAGCACTGAACATGTCAGGAAAACCAAAATTTAAAGTGTCCAGATAACATTACAGTTCTTTCACTCTTTTCTTAGAATATAATCTATCAAACCTATAATATCAAAGATTTTTTTTTAATTTTCATTATCTTTCTTTCATATAACTCTAATGCACAGCTAATTTTCACAAGTCCCAAAATCCCAGATACCCTTATTTCCCCATCTAGACTTTGCAGTTTAACTCTATCCAAATAAGATATCTGTTGAGGATCCATGACACTTTTTACACAAGTGCTTTAGATATGAACGCTAAGTCTTAAGGAATCATATCAGGTTGTGTCTGAAGACACACATTCATACACCAATTGTGCACTACCAAATGTTAACTAAGTTTAACAGAAACTTACAAGAGCCTTTAATTATACAGTAGAGGTTTGGGCAGATACAGGAATAAAGTTGAGAAACTCAAAGCAAGTACAAACATTAATTCTTGGACAATCTCCAAGTTTTACCATGGAGAACTTACTCTCCACCTTGCTAATACTACTGCACACTCCAAAAGTGTGATGGTTGATGATTATGTGTTCACTTTAATCTCTTTAGAACATGAAGCCATTGTGCTATCAAACAAGCAATGACCAAAATATGAGCATTGTCATTAGCCTAACATGATTATGTTCATTCCGATCTCTTCAGAACATGAAGCCAGTGGGCTATCAAACAAGCAAGGAGCAAAATCTGAGCATTGTCATTAGCCTAACATGATAAGAGAATATTTTCCTTAATCATCTGCTACAAAAACTAGCAGTATGTGTACAATATCTTATCTACAAACCAACACTATCTAAGTATTTATCAAAATTTATATTGAGAGTTCCAAGCTTAATTTGGGAGCATGAAACCAAGTACAAGAGGGAATCAAGGGAATGACTTTTACGTTGGTTACAGTTTAGAATGGCATAAGGAGTAAGAGCAGAGGTTAAAGCAACTTGAAAGTAAACTCGAGACAGTATCTAGTGATCCTTACTTCCAATATCTGATCTATTGTAATACTGTCTGTATTCTACTTTTAATAGATATTTGTTTAGAATGCTAGGACAAGCACATTTCAGCATAAATTTAAGTTATATATAGTCCGCATGCTAGCCAACAAAATATCGCTTATAAATTTATTGGCAGAAGAAATTACTGGCTGACAGAGTTGCAAAGAACGACGAGTAATCCTACAAGACTTACCGCCACTTAACCCTAGCCAACGATCAAAGAATGCAATGGAAAAGCCTCCAAAGCCAACAAAGGTCGAAGCATAGACAAAACAGCAATATCCACAAGTAAAAACCAACTGATCGATGCAATTAATACATTAAATTTCTCAAAAGCAACCCCAAACAAACTACAATCTCATTGGCTCAACTTTCGTTTTCTCACCAAATGTGAACCCGAGGGTACTGATGAGCGCCTTGTTGCAGATCACAATGGACACCGACGACACCACCGACAGGCTCAGCGCGCCGACAGTGCTCAGCCTGCTGTCCCCCATCCCCTCTCCAAGATTGACCTCACTCCCGCGATCTGGACCAGAGGCACAGCCCCAATTGCAGATCAAAACCCCCACTCCAGAACAAACACCAAATCCAATCGAAAGACGATCATAAAAGCGAGGGAACAATAATCACAAAACATCAAGAAAAAAACCGACCTCATTCCCGGAGACATGAGATCGAATCAGTTCGACCGAAGAGGAGGAATCAAGAAGAGCTCCAGAACATGAACTGAAACCAAAATCTCAGTAGCGAATCCGGCATTTTCAAACCCTAGATCTGGTGAGAGAGTGAGAGAATCGAAACATTACCTTCTTGATCTCTTGTACTGGGGATGAGCAAAGACGGTTTCTATAAGTATAGATAATTATTACTCAGAACAGCAAGAAAGATCTGTGAGCGAAGCGGGAACAGCAAGAAAGATCTCTTCTACTTGCGCGTCACTTTTTTTTCTTTTTTTAATGTCTCTCTCCTTTTTCGTCGCCGGCAACGACGGAGCTCGGACGAGGAATAAAAGAGAGAAGTAGAGGGGGAATGTGTGAAAATTGAAAGTAGGTGTGCCGGATAAATTTGAAAAATGCAACCAGAAATGGCAAGTCTGGATGCACTGTTGGGGAACCAGCATGAACAAAACGAGATTCGGTTTGTTTAACCGGGACTCACATTAACCAGATTCAATCCAGCAAAAATGCAACATGCAACAACCGACTTTTAATCCGCCCCGCCGCCCACACTCTCTCTCTCTCTCTCTCTCTCTCTCTACATATAATCATGCTGGAATAAAATAGACCAAATTTGGACCCGAATCAGCTAAAAACCCTAAAATATAAATAATTTAAATACTATCTTAAAACTATTTGTATAGAAAAAATTATATGACTTAAAAAACATCTCTAACCTATGCATTAAATAATTAAAAAATTAATAATCTAAATAAAATTAAATTAAATATATTTTTTATTATCTAATATATAAATTAAAATTTTTTAAATTATATAATTTTTGATATGCATGCAGTTAATTTTAAGATCATATTTAAAGATTTAGACCATCGATGTAGGATCCTTATTATCCAGTGTTGATTTAATCGGATCTGAGCTCAAATCAAATCAATTTAATCAATCTTATCCAAATCTATCTCATACACACACATATATATGGATGTGTGAATATATATATAGAGAGTACATATTTAACGTTAATTTATTAAAATAAATATAATAATTCAAAATCAATGGTGACCGATAAATTCAAGATCCAACTATTAAATTTGGGCAGCACTGCAAAAATAAAAAAATTAAAAAATTAGAATTCATGTATTTTTCATGATCTCTGATCCAAGCATCAAATAAGTATCGAAGTTAATTATTTTAATAACATGATGTAATATTTCATCATGACCAAATAATCTAAATCTAGCAAATTTATATCTATACATGTTTCAAGCCATGTAGATTATCATCTCTAAGATAACTTTTTAATGTATGTATCCAATGTATGTTACGATACTAGCACGGTAGATATCATTCGTGTACCAGCTTGATGTACATGGTAGGGATCATAAAAATATGTGAATTTTGCTTTTTGATTGCTTGCCCTTGTTTAGTCTAATCTGACCAAGAAAACCAAACACGCCAACTTCTGATTAGATCCATTTCTCTGTCCTCCTCAACATAGGCATCGCCAAATGTAGGTCCCTTTAAGTAGTTTTATCTTAATAAAATTCTACCATCTTGCTTTGGATGTATATGACCTCTGTTATTCATATTTAAATCAGCATGTCTTATTTTTCTCATGCCTTTTTTTCATATGGGTCCTACCGTGATTGTAATAATTCTCCTAATTTCTGTTCTTATCCTAACACACCGATTAGTACATGCTTGTTGCTCATGCAATGGTAAGTGGCACCACAACTGCTATTGATGAACCGAGCGTCATAGCATTCATGATGATGTTGCTGACTGGCTCTCTGACAAGACTTCATTGATCCACACGATCTTCATGGCAGCAGGTATACCTAAATATGAGAAAAAAAACTTAGCAGGGGCTAGCAGGGACAAAATCATGATAATAGCACCATTAAGAGAACAGGGTTAGTAGTTAATTTAGAATAGACGCACTGAAAAGGGTCGAACAATGCTGGAAATGAATGGGAAAATGAAGAAAAGAAGACAATGTGGACAAGACCAAATGATCGCCAAAGAGGAAAATTATGCCATGGAAAAAAGGAAAACTCTCCAGTACTTCAAAATTTTTGACTAGTCATCTGCCCTTGGCCAATGAGAGAACTTAAGTTTCATCAATCAAGAAATTAAAATATATGCGAGACGAGCGTGCAAACACTAAAACACAAGCACGAAGCGGAAGCAACAATTTTCCACCAAAATTTCTAGACTGGCCTTGGAAAAGATGGATGTATTATTTTAGTTATTGTGGTTTAAGCTTCAACGGTTTGAATTTATCTTTTCTATTCCCTTACGCGACACCGGCCATGCAAGTTTCTTTCAAGTATCTCTGGTCATGGTTAAGTCCACTGTTGGTGCAGAAACTGATCATCGCCGGAGGTCGCTGGAGTCGATGCCGCTGAGGTCGCCGTCAGAAACCTGCAAAATAGAGTCCCGTCCGGAGCCGATGGGGGTGGCTTCGGTAGGACCCTCCGATGCTCAAGTCAGCTCTGGCCAACAGGAATAGAGTGCTCGAAAATGAGTTTCGGAGCTTAGAGAAGAAGATGAAAGCTTAGAGATCAGAGAGATTAGAGTTAGCGTATCTGGAGGAATCCTTTTTATAGCGGAGCTTGATGGTGACAGCTGCAGCCGCGTGCTGACAGGCGAGCCGCTCGAGATTCGGCGGAGCCAGTCTCACGTGCTGACGGGCGGGCCGCTCGAGGTTCGATGGAGCCAGTCTCACGGGAAGGTGCCGTGTGCGACGGGTTGATGGTGACAGCCATCACTGCCTCATAGCGGATCGCTATCACTCGCGGTGGACTGATGGTGATGGCTGCAGAGCTTGTGGCAGACCGATGGTGATGGTCGCAGAGCCAGCCGAATGAAGGGTTGAAGGCCTTCATCGTATGCCCATTTCGGAGGAGTTCGGGCTCATAAAGAGGAAGCTTGGAGGGAGTTCGGCTCCCATAGACGTCTGGCTGAAGGTATGCAGCTAAGGTTCGTCCGCTGAGGAGTTCGACTGCTGGAAATCTGAAGCTCGATCGTTGGAGAGTTCGGCCGAATGTTGGACTTCAGCTGAGGCTCGTCAGCTGAGGAGTTCGAGGAGCTCGGCCACTGGGGGTTCGGCCGAAGCTCGACTGCTTTGAGTCCAAGGAGCTTGGGCGCTAAGTAGTTCGGTCGACTGTAGGAGTTCGGCTAAGATCCATCCGTCGAAGCTCTTCCGCAGCTACAGGTTGCCGTCGAGCTAGACTTCGGCGAGAGCGGGATTTATCCCCAACACTAGCCCCCCCACTTTCGAGTTCGAAAATTGAAGGAAGGGAGTGCAGGAAAGGCGACTGTCGAAATCTTCCTCTGATCCCTGAGCTGGCCTAGGTCGAAGCTCAGAGGAGATCTCATCTCCAGCCGAGGTTGAGGGGGCTTCGTCCACTGCGATCGAAGTCGGAGGTTGCGCTCCTCGGGGGCGACATTGTCTCCTACAGCTGAGGTCGATGTGGTCACTTAGGAGAGATCTGATTTCAGGGCGAGGCTGTCTTCGATCTTATCTCTGGCCGAGGTGGTAGTTGGAGCTCTCCAGCCGAGGTTGACATGGTTGCTTTCTCTAGCCGAGGGCGAAGTTGAAGCTCTCCAGCCGAGGTTGACACGGTTGCTTTCTCCAGCCAAGATCGAAGCTAAAACTCTCCAACCGAGGTTGTCAGGGTCGCTTGGGAGAGATCTTATCTCTAGCCGAGGTTGATGCTCGCATTAGGACGAGGTTTTCCTCCTGTTCCTAACTGAGATTGTCCACGGTCGCTCGGAAGAGATCTTATCTCTAGCCGAGGTTGTCAACGATCGCTCGGAAGAGATCTTATCTCTAGCCGAGGTTGACTCGGTCGCTCGGGAGAGATCTTATCTCTGGCTGAAGTGGTTGCTCGGGAGAGATCTCATCTCTGACCGAGGTTGCTTTTCGGGAGAGATCTTATCTCTGGCCGAACTGCTCGGGAGAGATCTTATCTCTAGCCGAGGTTGATGCTTGGGAGAGATCTCATCTCTGGCCGAGGTTGCTTTTTGGGAGAGATCTTATCTCTGGCCGAACTGCTCGGGAGAGATCTTATCTCTAGCTGAGGTTGCTTTTCAGGAGAGATCTTATCTCTGCCAAACTGCTCGGGAGAGATCTTATCTCTAGCCGAGGTGGTTGCTCGGGAGAGATCTCATCTCTGGCCGAGGTTGCTTTTTGGAAGAGATCTTATCTCTGGCCGAACTGCTCGGAAGAGATCTTATCTCTAGCCGAGGTTGCTTTTCGGGAAAGATCTTATCTCTAGCCGAACTGCTCGGAAGAGATCTTATCTCTTGCAGCCGAGCCTTCCTCGGGGGAGATCTTATCTCCTACAGCCGAGCCTTCCTCGGGGGAGATCTTATCTCCTGCAGTCGAGGTCGAAGTACGCGCTCGGGGGAGATCTTATTCCTATGGCCGAGCTTTCCTCGGGGGAGATCTTATCTCCTGCAGTCGAGCTTTCCTCGGGGAAGATCATATCTCCTGCAGTCGAGGTCGAAGTGCGCGCTCGGAAGAGATCTTATCTTCTGCAGCCAAGCCTTCCTCGGGGGGATCTTATCTCCTGCAGTCGAGGTCGAAGTGCATGCTCGGGAGAGATCTTATCTCCTACGGCCGAGCTTTCCTCGGGGGAGATCTTATCTCCTGCAGCCGAGCCTTCCTCGGGGGAGATCTTATCTCCTGCAGTCGAGGTCGAAGTGCACGCTCGGGGGAGATCTTATCTCCTGCAATCGAGCCTTCCTCGGGGAGATCTTATCTCCTGCAGTCGAGGTTGAAGTACGCGCTCGGGGGAGATCTTATCTCCTGCAGTCGAGCCTTCCTCGGAGGAGATCTTATCTCCTGCAGCCGAGGTCGAAGTGCGCGCTCGGGGGAGATCTTATCTCCTACGGTCGAGCTTTCCTCGGGGGAGATCTTATCTCCTGCAGCCGAGCTTTCCTTGGGGAAGATCTTATCTCCTACAGTCGAGGTCGAAGTGCGCGCTCGGAGGAGATCTTATCTCCTACAGCCAAGCCTTCCTCGGGGGAGATCTTATCTCCTGCAGCCGAGCTTCTAAGGCTTCTGATCTGCCTCCGTTAGCACGAGGTCCTCCGCCAGTTTTCAATACGGCAACTATTTGACTGCTCCATCTCCTGTTACCGCAGTTTCTGCGCCAGGGAATAATATTATTGGAAGGAAAGAATTTTATCGAAGGAAAGTTATGGGCAGCACATTCCCGTTTGAGGGGTCGTCGAGGCGTTGTTCCTCGGAACTCCCTCCCTCGGACAGTAAGTCCCGTCCAGACGACCTCCTCTATCCCATGCTGGCCTTCTCGATTTGGAGCAAGCTCTTGGCTTTGTCGTTGGGAGCCGACGAACCGCCGATGTACCAAGCTCCTCCCCGGGGTAACGTTGATGATGCTGTGAGGCGGTCGACCTTGGAGTTTCTGGTTACGGCAGCGTCCTTAGCCGACTTTCTTCAGCCGCTCCTTCCTGACGAGCTCCTGAATTTCGTCTCGCAGCCGGACGCATTTCTCAACGTTGTGGCCATGGTCGCGATGGTAGACGCAGTACGATCGCGCTTGTTTAGGAGAGACCATAAATCTTTTGGTCTTGACAGCTGGCTCTTAACTTCGCTGAGAATTCGAGTTAGAAGAGCGGGGCGTAGTTGCGGAACCTTTCGAGAGGGCTTCTTCGTGCCCTTTTGTCGGGGCCTCCTTGGTGGCGAGCTCAAGGAGTTCGGGATTGTAAAACCTATGGAAGAACTTTATGCCCAGTTGCCGGAGCTTCCTTGGAGTCATACTCGAGAGGAAGTCCTCGCTTGCCCTAGGGCGGTTGTAAGCTCGGCCGAACTTCGTCTCACCTTGTGTGAAATCTTTGTAGGGGGCTTCCTTGGTGACATAATCGGGCTAGAGTTCCGCCTCACTTGCGCCGAACTTCATTCTGATGATGAGGTTTGAGCAGAGATTTTGACCTTGCATGCGCCGAACTTCATTCCGCCTTCCCGCGAAAGCCTCCGCAGGAGGACTAATGCCCCTTCCTCGATGACGGGCTTCGAGGTGAAGTTCGACCTCACTTGCGCCGAACTTCATTCCATTTTTCCGCGAGACCCTCCATGGGAGAACTTCCTCTGCTGCTTTTGTCCGGACTTCCTTGACGATGAGCTCAAGGGGGAGCTCGGCTTTGCTTGCCCGAACTTCACTTCACCTTCTGTGAATTCTTTGTAGGTGGTTCCCTTGGTGTCATACTCGAGCGTGAGTTCGGCCTCACTTGCACCGAACTTCGTTCCACTTCCCCCCGGAAGCTTTCGTGGGAGGACTTCATACTCCTTTGTCGGGGCTTCCTCGATGACGGGCTCGAGGGAGAGTACGGCCTTGCTTGCGCTGGGAGGTCATGAGCGCGGTCGAACTTCATTCCATCTCCTTCTGAAATCTGGGGGAGAACTTCCTTGATGATGAGTTCGAGGAAGAGCTCGGCGTCGCTTGCCCGAGCTTCATTCCACCTCCTGTGACTCTTCGTAGGTGGTTTCCTTGGTGTCATACCCGAGTGGAAGTTCGGCCTCACTTGCACCGAACTTCATTCCGATGATGAGATTTCAGGGGAAGTTCGGCCTTGCTGCCGTCAAACTTCATTCCACTTTTCTGCTCGCGGTAAACTCCATTCCGCTTTTTCGTGGAACCTTTCTTGCGTCGAACTTCATTCTGCTTCTGCGGAAGAACTTCTGCTCTCCGTTTCTCTCCTAAGGGCGATTAGCATGCCAAAATGCTCTTCCTTAAGGCCGGTTCCTCGCATTTTTCTGGCAAAGTCTTCGTCGAAGGTTGTCGCACGGCCTGTATCACCTCGGCAAGGCCACGAACCCATCCGATAGGTTGAACTGCTCTACATCTGCGGTGGCTTCAGATGAAACCTGGGCTACCGGGGCTGCAACGGGAGCAGGCATATCTGGCGCGCAGGACGTCGATCGCCGCGTCGAAGCTCTCCTGGGGGCATTTTCTCTTCGGAAGAGAAAGGGAAGATCTCCGGAGAGGAAAAAGAAGAGTCGCCGAGCACTCCTTTAAGAACAAGAAAATCTCGAAGGTTCGGTCCCTTCTTCCAGTGCCATTCTGTTGGTGCAGAAATTGGTCGTCGTCGGAGGTCGCTGGAGTCGAAGCCGCTGAGGTCACCGCCGGGGATCTGCAAAATAGAGTTCCATCCAAAGCCAATGGGGGGTGGCTCCGACAGGACCCTTCGACGTTCAAGTCAGCTCTGGCCAACAGGAATGAAATGCTCGGGAATGAGTTCCGGAGCTTAGAGAAGAAGAGGAGAGCTTAGAGATCAGAGAGATTAGAGTTAGCGTATCTGGAGGGGTCCTTTTTATAGCGGAGCTTGATGGTGACAGCTGCAGCGGTGTGCTGGCGGGCGGTCCGCTCGAGGTTCGACGGAGTCAGTCTCATGGGAAGGTGCCGTGTGTGACGGGTTGATGGTGACAGCCATCGCTGCCTCATAGCGGGTCGCTATCACTCACGGTGGATTGATGGTGATGGCTGCAGAGCTTGAGGCGGACTGATGGTGATAGCCGCAGAGTCAGCCGAATGAAGGATTGAAGGCCTTCGTCGTGTGCCCATTTTGGAGGAGTTTGGGCTCCTGAAGAGGAAGCTTGGAGGAAGTTCGGCTCCCATAGGCGTCTGGCTGGAGGTATGCAGCTAAGGCTCGTCCGCTGAGGAGTTCGGCCGTTGGAGAGTTCGACCAAATGTTGGACTTCGGCTGAGGCTCGTCAGCTGAGGAGTTCGAGGAGCTCGACCGCTACGAGTTCGAGGAGCTCGGTCGCTGGGGGTTCGGCCGAAGCTCGGCTGCTTGGAGTCCAAGGAGCTCGGGCGCTAAGTAGTTCGGCCGACTGTAGGAGTTCGGCTAAGATCCGTCCGTCGAAGCTCTTCTGTGGCTACAGGTTACCGTCGAGCTAGACTTCGGTGGGAGCGGAATTTATCTCCAACACCCACCATCAAATATGATCGAGGAAATCAAAGGTTTTGAATTCTAACGACATGTCAAGCGTTCAAGTCATGCGAGATGGATGAAGGCCAAGAGCCTGAAAAGTTTTTTATTTATAGTTTAGTAATAATAAGGTGTGGCTCAACAGGTGCGGTAGTGAAAGTAGGTAAACAACCATCCACTAGCTACTCTTTAGAAGTGGCGAAGCCAACAATTAAGTGCAGTTCAGCAAGCCTAATGATCTGTTGAATGATGCTGAGGTCATAGCATATGTATCGCACAAGCAGTGTATCATATATATGCTGAAATATGTAATTATAAACCCTATTCTTGGGGATGGCTGACATGATTGACAAGCTAGGCTAAGCTCAAGCATGCCTTTTTATCTTCATCCAGTCATGAAATGATTTAGTCACATAACTTCTGTTGATGCAGAAACTGGTCATTGTCGGAGTCCGCTGGAGTTGAGGTCGATGAGGTCGCCGTCGGGGACCTACAAAATAAAGTTCTGTTCGGAGTCGGTGGGGGGTGGCTCCGATAGGATCCTCCGATGATCAAGTCAGTTTTGGCCAACAAGAATGGAGTGCTCGGGAATAAGTTTCGGAGCTTGGAGGAGAAGAGTCCGGAGATTAGCGTATCTGGAGGGTCCCTTTTATAGCGGAGCTTGATGGTGACAGCTACAGCCGCGTGCTGGTGGGCCGCTCGAGGTTTGGTGGAGTCAGTCTCTCGAGAAGGTGCCGTCCACGGTGGGTTGATGGTGACAGCCATCGCCGTCTGATAGCGGATCGCTATCGCTTATGGCGGATTGATGGTGATGGCTACAGAGTCAGTCGAATGAAGGATTGAAGGTCTTCATCATGTGCCCATTTTGGAGGAGTTTGGTAGGAGCTCGATCGGCCGAAGAGGATGTCAGGAAGGAGTCCGGCTCCTGAAGAAGTCCATCCGAAGGGTGTTTGGGGTGAGTCCAACTCCCGAAGAAGTCCGTCCGAAGGGTGTCTGGGATGAGTCCAGCTCTCGAAGAAATTCAGTCGGAGAGAAAGTTTGGAGGGAGTTTGACTCCCGCAAGCGCCTGGCTGTAACGATGCGGAGGGAGTTCGGCTCTTGCAGGAGTCTGACTGAAGCTCGGCAGTTGAGTTCGGCTAGAGCCCGGCTACTGGGAGTCCAAGGAGCTCGGCTGCTAAGTAGCCCGACCGACTGAAGGGATTCGATCCTGACGCTGGGAGTCTGAAGAAGCTCGGTGGCTGGGGAGTCAGAAGGTGCTCGGTCGCTATGTGGTTCGACCAACCGAATGGGTTAGAAGAAGCTTGGTAGCTGAGGCGTTCGAAGGAGCTCGACAGCTAAGTAGTTCGGCCGGCTGAACGGGTTAGAAGAAGCTCGATGGTTGAGGAGTCCGAAGGAGCTCGGTGGCTGGGGGTTCGGCTGAAGCCCGTCTGCTGAAGCTCTTTTGTGGCTACTGGTTGCATTAGGCTGAGCATCAAACTAGACTTCGACGGAAGAGGGGTTTATCCCTAACACTAGCCCCCCCACTTTCGAGTTCGAAAATCGAAGGAAGGAAGTGCAGGAAAGGCGATTGCCGAAGTCTTCCTCTGAGTCCCGTACTGGTCCAGGTCGAAGCTCGAGGGAGATCTCATCCCCAGCTAAAATTGATATCGAAGTTGAGGCCTGGGGAAGATCCCATCTCCAACCGAGGTTGAGGGAGGCTTCGTCCGCTGTGATCGAAGTCGGAGGTTGAGCTCCTTAGGGCGACATTGTCTCCTATAGCCGAGGTCTATGCGGGCGTTCGGGAGAGGTCTGATCTTAGGACGAGGTTGTCTTCGATCTTATCTCTGGCCGAAGTGGAAGTTGAAGTTCTCCAGTCGAGGCTGGCCTGGTCGCTCGGAGGAGATCTGATCTCAGGGCGAGGTTGTCTCCGATCTTATTTCTGGCCGAAGTAGAAGTTGAAGTTCTCCAGCCGGAGTGGGCTCGGTCGTTCGGAGGAGATCTTATCTCCTTTGACCGAGGTTGATGCGGACGCTTGCGTTAGGATGAGGTTCTCCTCCTGTTCCTAACTTCGACTTTGCTGGCATGAGGACGAGGTTCTTCTCCTATTCCTAACGGGCTGTGGGGGCACATTCAGACCATCGTTCATCTTCCCCCATCTCGTCTAAGGTGAACGAGGCCTTCGACTTTATTCGTATTAGGACGAGAACCTCCTCCTGTTCCTAATGGGCTATGGGGGCACATTCGGACCGTCGTCCATCTCTCCCCATCTCGTCCTTTGTAAACGAGGCCTTCGACTTTACTCGCATTAGGACAAGATCCTCCTCCTATTCCTAATGGGCTGTGGGGGCACATGTGGACCGTCGTCCGTCTCCTTCCATCTCGTCTAAGGTGAACGAGGCCTTCGACTTTGCTCGCATTAGGACGAGGTCCTCCTCCTATTCCTAATGGGCTAGGGGGCACATTCGGACCGTCGTCCGTCTCCCCCATCTCGTCCTTTATAAATGAGGCCTTCGACTTTACTCACATTAGGACGAGGTCCTCCTTCTATTCCTAATGGGCTGTGGGGGCACATGCGGACCATCGTCCGTGCCTCTCCCCCATCTCGTTCTTTGTGAACGAGGCCTTCGACTTTGCTCGCGTTAGGACGAGGTCCTCCTTCTGTTTCTAACGGACTATGGGGGCACATGCGGACCGTCGTCCGAGCCTCTCCCCCCATCTCGTCCTTTGTGAACGAGGCCTTCGACTTTGCTCGCGTTAGGATGAGGTCCTCCTCCTATTCCTAATGGGCTGTGGGGGCACATGCGGATCCATCGTCCGAGCCTCTTTCTCCATCTCGTCTAAGGTGAACGAGGTCTTTGACTTTGCTCGCATTAGGACGAGATCCTCCTCCTATTCCTAATGGGCTATGGGGGCACATACGGACCATCGTCCGAGCCTCTCTCCCCGTCTCATCTAAGGTGAACAAGGCCTTCGATTTTGGGAAGGTCTTATTTCTCACGACCGATGTTGACCCGGAGAAGATCTTATCTCCTGCAGCCGAGGTTTAGGGGTCTTTGACCTACTTGAGTTAGAACGAGGTTCTCCTCCCGTTCCTAACGGGCTACTCTCGCTCATTTCTTTCCTGCCATCAGTAATTCTTGTGCCAGAAATCAATAATGCAGAGCAAAGAAGTTTTTAAAGGAAGTCTACTGATAATACATCCTCAGATTTTTTGAGTTCCATGGTCGGGAAAGCACTATCCCTCTGAGTTCCTTCAGACGATAAGTTTCGAGTCGGATGACCTCCATCATCTCATACGGACCTTCCCAATTTGGGGCAAGCTTTCTTTGATTCTGAGGCTAAGCGATAGTGGCTCGTCGGAGCATTAAGTTTTCTGCTCTGAACGTCTTATTTTTAACCCTGGAGTTGTAGTACCGAGCCACCTTCTGTTTGTAGGCTGCCATCCGGATGCGAGCTTCCTCCCTCTTTTCTTTCAGAAGGTCAAGGTTGACTCTGAGGTCCTAGGGGTTATGCCGCTCGTTGAAGCCCATGACTCATGCAGACGGGAGCTTAAGCTCGACCGAGGTAACTGCCTCAGTACCGAAGGCCAAGGCGAAGGGTGTTTCTTCGGTTGGCACCCTCTGAGTAGTTCGGTACGCCCAGAGGACATGGTAGAGTTCGTCTACCCAGGCCCCTTTTGTCCTATCGAGTCTTGCTTTGATTTCTTGCAGCAGGATCCGATTGGTTATCTCAGCTTCCCCATTGGCCTACGGATGAGCCACCGATGTGAAGCGGTGGGAGATGTTTAGTTCTTCGCAAAACTTGGCGAACCTCACCCCGGCGAACTATCGCCCATTATCGGTTATGAGAGTTCGGAGCAGGCCAAATCGGCAGACTAGTGACTTTCAGACGAAGTCCTGCACCTTGGCCTCGGTGATCTTCATGAGTGGTTCGGCTTCAACCCACTTGGTGAAGTAGTCGATCGCGACCAGGAGAAACTTTCACTGCCCAGACACCATTGGAAAGGAGCCGAGTATATCCATTCCCCATTGCGCAAACAGCCAGAGTGAGCTGAGTGGAGTGAGTTCGGATGCCGGCTGCCTCTGCACGCTGGCATTCTTCTGACAGCGATCGCACCTCTTTACATATTCTACGGAATCGCGAAATAGAGTCGGCCAATAGTACCCCTGTCGAAGTAGTTTTTGCGATAGGGATCTGGCTCCTACGTGACTTCCGTAGAGTCCTTCGTGCACATCCCATAGTGCGAGGTCGACCTCTGAAGGTCGGAGACATCTCAGCAATGAGAGGGAGTACGACCTCTTATACAACCTGCCCTTCGTATAAGACATAGCGGGAGGCCTGATTCCTGAGCTTCCTTTCGATCTGAGGAAGGACCCCCTCTTCAAGGTAGGCGATCAATGGGTCAATCCAGCTGGACTCGAATTCCGTCTGCAGGATGGCCTGAGATTCCTCTATGGTCGAATACTTCAAAGTCTCCAAAAATACTTCTTTGGACAGTTCGGTCAACGTTGAAGCGGCCAACTTGGAGAGAAGATCGGCTCTTGCATTTTCTGCCCTCGGGATATGCTGAATACCGAAACTGCCGAAGGTCGGGATCAAGTTCTTCACTTTCCTGAGGTACCTCACTATGCTTTCCTCCCATGCCTCGTAGCCGCCGCCAACTTGACTGACCATCAGCTAGAAATCACTGTAGACTTAAAACCGATCTATTTTTAATTTCCTTGCTATCTTTAATCCGACGATCAGCGCTTCGTACTCGATCCCATTATTGATCGTGGGGAACTCGAGATGCAGCGCGTACTTGGCAACGACTCCTTCGGAGCTGACCAAGACCAGCCCCGCGCCAGCTCCAGCAGAGTTGGACGAACCATCCATGTGCAGAGTCCAGGAACCTTCAGGGAGGTCGATGCTTTCTTTGGGGAGGATCGATCGCGACAGCTCGGCTTCATCGAAGTTCGGCCTCGCTCTAATGTCGGTTCCGCTTGATTCAAGCTTGGGTTCAATTGGAATGGTGCATTCTAGCATAAAATCTATCAATATCTGGGCTTTGATCGATGGCCTGGGTTGGCAGTTGATGTCGAACTCTGTGAGCTTGATTGCCCACTTCGTGATTCTTTCGGAAGCGTCTGCTCGATGAAGAACTATTTTTATTGGTTGGTCTGTGAGAACCATTATGGTGTGCTCCTAAAAGTAAGGTCGGAGCCTTCTGACAGTAATTAAAAGATAGTAAGTTAGTTTTTCTAACCTAGAGTATCTGGTCTCCGCATCCCTCAAAACTCGGCTCACATAGTAGATCGGTCGCTGCGTATTTACTTCCTCCCTGACCAGGACTACCGCCAGGGCCACCGAGGAGACAGCTAGGTATAGAAATAATTCTTCTCTAGATTCGGGTTTTGCCAGCAGCGGAGGCATGCCAAGATAGTTTTTGAGCTCCTCGAATGCCTGTTGGCACTCCGCCGTCCAGCAAAAGTCCTTCGGTCGCCTGAGAACCTCAGAAAATGGCATGCATCGTTCGACCGACCTTGAAATGAAGCGATTTAGGGATGCCACCTTCCCGACCAGGCGCTGAACTTCCTTGATCATCTTTGGAATGGTCATTTTTTGAATGGCTCAAATTTTTTGGGGGTTTGCCTCGATTCCACATCTCGACACCATGAACCCGAGAAATTTTTTGGAGGTTACACCAAAGGCGCATTTGGTTGGGTTCAGCTTCATCTTGTGCTTTCTGAGTACACCGAAGGTCTCTTCAAGGTTGGCCAGATGGTCCGTTGAAGCTCGACTTTTGACGAGCATATCATCTACGTACACCTCCATGTTGCGGTCGATCTACTCCTTGAAGACCTTATTAACCAAATGCTGGTATATTGCCCCTGCATTCTTAAGTTCAAAAGGCATGATCCTGTAGCAATAAAGACCTCGATCAGTAATGAAGGCGGTCTTCTCTTCATCCTCGGGCGCCATGCGTATCTGGTTGTAATCAGAAAAGGCATCTATAAAGGTAAGGAGCTCGTGGCCCGAGGTTGCATCCACCAACTGATCGATCCTGGGTAGGGGATAGCTGTCCTTCGGGCAAGTCTTGTTCAGCTTCTTGAAGTCGACGCACATCCTCCACTTGTTATTCGCTTTCTTGACAAAAACCACGTTCGAGACCCAGGTCGGATAGTTAACCTCCCTGATGGGTCCGACTTTGAGGAACTTATCTACTTCTTCGACGATCACTTTCTACCTCTCCGGGGCATGGTGGCGCAGCTTTTCTCTTATCAATCGGTGCCTCGGATCGACGGTCAGCCGATGTTCCATGATCTCGACGTCGATCCCCGACATATCCGTCGGGGTCCAGGCGAAGACGTCCGCATTTCTTCTGAGAAAAGCGATGAGCTGCTCCTGAACCTCGGCCACCAAGTTGGAGCCGATCTACACCACGTGCTTTGAGTTTTCATCATTCAAGGGCACAGAGATGAGGTCCTCCGCAGGCTCACCCCGCTCCTCAGTGAGGTCATCGTGGATGTCCAGTCCGTCAACAAGATAAGGATCGGACAGATCTCCCTTATGCAGGACGATCGAGTAGTAATACCTCGTCAGAGCTTGGTCTCCTCTGACTTCTCCAACCCCATGACTCGTTGGAAACTTCATCTTCAAATAATAGGTTGACACTACCGTCCGGAGTGCATTTAGATCAGGTCGGTCAAGGATCACGTCATAGGCGGACGGGGTCCTTACGACTAGAAAGTCGACCCGAGCTTTGGCTAGTCTCGGGCGCTATCCTGTCGCTATGGTCAATGTTATTATGCCTTCGATCGGTACGGCATTGCCAGCAAATCCTACCAGCGAAAAATTCATCGACCCCAAGCGGTCGTTGGGCAGGAACATTTTTGAGAAGACATCGTAAAACAACACATCGGCCGAACTTCCATTATCTATCAGAATGCGGCGTATATCGTAGTCAGCAATATTCAAATAAATTACAACCGCGTCATTATGCGAAAATTGAATTTCCCGACCATCCTCCTCGGTGAAGGCCATGGGCCCATGATCCTCCGTCTCTTCACCGATCCTTCGAATCCGCTGGTCTTCCCTTGCTGGGGTCCCCCTAAGATAGTATTGATGACGCCAAGGAGCAGCCGATCTTCTTGCTAGTTTTTTCTACTTGGCGGTAACGCTCTTGGCCGATCTTCCTTCACCTCAGGCTGTCTTCGTAGAAATCGGCTAAGTCTGCCTCGCCTAACGAGCTCTTCGATCTCGTCCTAGAGTTGGATGCACTCCTCGATGTCATGATCGTGATCGCGATGGTAAAGGCAGAACTTGTTGGAATTGCGCTTGCTAGGATGGAAATGCATTCTCTCCGATCTTGAAAGTCACTCCCGGATCTTCATTAGTACTTGAGTCTTCGGGGCGTTAAGGGGGGCGTAGTTGTGAATCATTATCGTCGGGAAGAACTTCGACGCTGAGGGGAACCTCGGCATGCCCTTTCGTCAGGGCTTCCCCACCTCCTAGCTTGAGGGGGAGTTCGGGCTCACCCGTGATCAGGGGGAGTCCGAGAATGCGGTCGAGCTTCAGTCCGCTTCCTTTCTTTGGTGGGCCTGCCTGGCCCGCCGATTCGTCGTTTGCCGCTGGCTTCATCGTCCTTAGCCTCGAAGGACTCCTCTGCCCGGGCATAACTTTTGGTCCGAGCTAGAATGTCGGCAAAGTCCCTGGGATACTTCTTTTTCAGGGAGAACAGTAAGTCGTTCTTCTGAAGACCGCCCTTGAGAGCGACCATGGCGACTGACTGGTCCAGGTCCCAGACCTCTAGTGCAGTATTATTAAACTGGGTGACGTAAGTCCGGATGGATTTCTCCTCCTTCTACCTGATGGTCATTAGAAAATTCGAACCTCGATGTGGACGCCGACTACTGATAAAATGGGCCACAAACTGTTGACTCATCTGGTCAAACGATAAGATGGTACTCGGCTTGAGCGCCGAGTATCAGTTCCTGACGGTCCCTTTAAGGGTAGAGGAAAAAGCTCGGCACAGGATAGCGTCTGGCGCGCCATGAAGCAGCATCATTGTCCGAAAGGCTTCCAGGTAGTCGATCGGATCGGTGGTCCCATCGTAGCTCTCGAACTGCAGGAGCCTGAAGTTCGGCGGGACCGATTCTTGCATGATTTTCTATGAAAAAGGAGGATCGGTGCAGATGTCATTACCGCATGAGGAGGGAGTGTGATGGAGTTCTTCGATTCGTTGGCTCATTTCTAAGAGCCTTTGATCCAAAAGATCTTCGCAGTCTCTGATCTCCAAGGTCTTCTTGCCGAATGGGGGCGAGCTTCACCCTAGGTTGAGCCGTGGTCCGAGCAGGGGCTCTCCCTCCGTTGCCTTCCTCTTTCGGGGATTGGAGGTTGGGTAGCCCATGTCGGTTGCCCCTGGACTAGACCACACGTCTCTAAAAAATCCCGCATCGGTTGAGCTGGTACTGAGGCCTGCTAGTGCATGGCCTGCACTGCCTGCACTACCTCCGTGAGACCACGAACCTGCTGGACGAGTAGGTTAAACTGCTCCACATCCACCACGGCTACAGAGTGAGCCTGGGTCGTCGGGGCTGGAGCGGGAGCGGACGGATCCAAACGGGATCGGGCCGTGGAGGCCACCGATCGCCGGATCGAGGCTCTCCTAGGGGGCATTCTTTTTTGGAAAAGAATTTGAAAGAGGAAGAAGAGAGATCTCTAGAGTGGAAAGAGAGAAATCATCGCCAAGCACTCCTTTAAGAATAAGGAAACCTCGACTTTCTTTAAGAGAGAAATCGTCGTCGGGCCCTTCCTCTAGCGCCAATCTGTTGACACAGAAACTGATCGTCGTCGAAGTCCACTGGAGTTGAGGCCGATGAGGTCACCGTCGGAGACCTGCAAAATAAAGTTTCGTCTGAAGTCGGTGGGGGGTGGCTTCGGTAGGATCCTCCGACGATTAAGTCAGCTTTGGCCAACAAGAATGGAGTGCTTGGAAATGAGTTCTGGAGCTTGGAGGAGAAGAGGAGAGCTTGGAGGAGAAGAGTCCGGAGATTAGCGTATATGGAGGATCCCTTTTATAGCGGAGCTTAATGGTGACAGCTGCAGCCACATGCTGGCGGGCCGCTCGAGGTTCGGCGGAGTCAGTCTCTCGGGGAGGTGCCGTCCGCGGTGAATTGATGGTGACAGCCATCGCCGCCTGATAGCGAGTCACTATCGCTTGTGGCGGATTGATGGTGATGGCTGCAGAGCCAGCCGAATGAAGGATTGAAGGCCTTTGTCACGTGCCCATTTCAGAGAAGTTTGGTAGGAGCTCGGTCGGCCGAAGAGGGTGTCAGGGAGGAGTCCGGCTCCTGAAGAAGTCCATTCGAAGGATGTCTAGGGTGAGTCCAACTTCCAAAGAAGTCCATCCGAAGGGTGTCTGGGATGAGTCCAACTCCCGAAGAAATCCGGCCAGAGAGGAAGCTTGGAGGGAGTTCGGCTCCTATAGGCGCCTGGCTGTAACGACGCGGAGGGTGTTCGGCTCTTGCGAGAGTCTGACTGAAGCTCGACGGTTGAGTTCGGCTAGAGTCCGACTGCTGGGAGTCCAAGGAGCTCGGTTGCTAAGTAGCTCGGCCGACTTAAGGGGTTCGGTCCTGATGCTGGGAGTCCAAAGGAGCTCGACGGCTGGGGAGTCAGAAGGAGCTCGACCGCTATGTGGTTCGGTCGGCCGAACGGATTAGAAGAAGCTCGGCAGTTGAGGCGTTCGAAGGAGCTCGGCAGCTAAGTAGTTCGGCCGGCTGAACGGGTTAGAAGAAGCTCGGCGGTTGGGATTCGGCTGAAGTCCGTCTGCTGAAGCTCTTCTGCGGCTGTTGGTTGCATTAGGCTGAGCATTGAACTAGACTTCGACGGAAGTGGGGTTTATCCCTAATAATTTTTAAAGAGGTCCTGTAGATCTAGCTCAAATCCAATTCATGCTTTCCAAAATCAATCAAACGGCTGATTCTCTACTGAGATATTTTCTTTTTCGATGAAAACAGACCCTGCATTATTAGTACACAACATATGATTCTTTCTACTGCTTAGCTCGTCCATGGATGACTTGCAATTCTCTAATCGAACAAAAGCAGACAGAGGAAAAAAATAAGAGACAGATGGAATTAGACAAAAAGGACTATTTATTCATACTTAGCACCTCTCTAAAGATAATGGCTGATAACGACCATGATTTATTATTATTATTAATGGAAAAAATAGGTACAAAGTATATTAACAGAAACTTGCTGGTAACTTCTTTAACTAATTGCAAAGCACCATCAATGTGCGCGTATCATCTCTTAAGAGGGAAGAAAACCCTTGCGATATACCGTACAACGAACGGTCTAAAACTAGACCATATTATGTTGTTTGCAATAATAAATTGAATCACCATCTAAAAAATTGTTAACAAAGGCATTATTATAGATGGATCGATGGATGTTTCACTTCATCACCAAAGGTCTGTGATGGTAGTTCCTATAGAATGTATCAAAGCATGACTAAATAACCCGAGTTCAAGCGATCAATCTGACCGACCTCTCTCTCATCTAACTTTGCGCATTTTTTTCTTCGTTTGCAAATTTAACCAGCCAATTTGCGACTCGCATAATGTGGAAGTCTTCTAGTATTGCCAAAGCTTCGCATACATTATTTGGCGACTTTGCATGCTATATGCTGCGAATTCCGCAAGCTTTCATTTTCTGCAGTCTACCACTTAGTCTAGACGACGTGTCCTGTAGCTGGTATACAAGTCTCCATCTTCCGTAATTTTAGGTGGGAAATATTTCTCCGAGCCAACCTTGGGCAAAAGCACTTGACACGTTCGAACTCTTTTGGAGTTTTACCACGAAATTAAAGAGACCGGGCAAAAGAGAATGAGAGAGAGCAACAGCCATGATCTAGACTTCTCGAAGGGAGTATGTGACGAGGCATGGATGAAAGCGACAGCCTACCAAATTGGAAGCAACGAAGAAAGAAGATTTTTATTGTCACGATCATGGCGACTTTTGTGCGGGTCTCTTTTTGCTAAAGCATCCACCTCGGGAACCACAGGCAGAGATTGCCGAGGCTCTGATGTCCCACCAGACTCCATTGTCTCGTTCTCCTGTTGATGCTAATTGGAAATTTCTGACCTTACTTTGTGCATTATAATTATCCATATAATTACCTACATTCTAATACTTCAACAGTAATCTTTCCAAAATTCAATTAAGAATTTTTTAAATATAACATATTGGTACAGAATTTAGTTGATACCGGATCGAACTGAAGTGGAGAAGAAAGAGGTCATCGTCGGTGACCTACAAAATAAAGTTCTATCCAAAGTCGGTGGTGGTGGCTCCGATAGAATCCTCCGACAATCAAGTCAGCTCTTCTGACCAATAGAAATGGAGTGCTCAGGCAAGAATTCAAGAAAGTTTTGGAAAAAAAAAGAGAGCTTAGAGAAAACGTATATGTAGGATCTCTTTTATAGACAGAGCCTGTAGCAGATTGATAGTGATGACCGTAATCATTCGTAGTGGGCCGCTCGAGGCCACGTAGAGTTTGTTACAGAGAGAGGTGTCCGTTGTTATGATGTCGCCGTTCGTTGAGATTTAATAGTTGAAGTTCGGAGGAAGCAGACATTGGTTGGTGAAGAGCTTTGACATACATCAAATCTAGATGAGTTTAAACTCCTAAAGAAAACTTGACTGAAGGAAAAATTCGGAAGGAGTTTGGCTTCTGTAGAAATCCGACTGAAGGAGAAGTTCGAAAGAAGTTTGGCACCTGTAGGAATCCGACTGAAGGAGAGGTCCGAAAAGAGTTCGGCTCCTGTAGAAATCAGACTGAAGAAGAAATCCAGAAGAAGTTTGGCTCCTGTAGAAATTCAACTGAAGGAGAAGTCTGGAAGGAGTTTGGCTCCTAGAGAAATCCGAATGAAGAAAAAATCTGGGAGGAGTTTGGCTCCTGTAGGAATCAGACTGAAGGAGAAGTTCGGAAGGAGTTTGGCTCCTGAAGGAACTGGACTAAAGGAGAAATCCAAAAGAAGTTCGGCTCCTAGAGAAATTCGAATGAAGAAGAAATCTGGGAGGAGTTCAGCTTCTGTAGGAATCTGACTGAAGAAAAAATTTGGAAGAAGTTCGGCTTCCGAAGGAACTGAACTAAAGAAGAAATCCGAAAGAAGTTCGGCTCCTGAAGGAATCCGAATGAAGAAAAAATCTGGAAGGAGATCGTCTCCTGTAGGAATCCAACTGAAGAAGAGGTCCGAAAGGAGTTCGGCTCCTATAGAAATCTGACTGAAGAATAAGTTCGAAAGAAGTTTGGCTTCTGTAGAAATTCGACTGAAGAAAAAATCTGGGAGGAGTTCGGCTTCGATAGAAATCCAACTGAAGAAGATGTTCGGAAGGAGTTTGGCTCTTGAAGGAATTCGAATGAAGGAGAAATCTAAAAGAAGTTCGGCTCATGTAGGAATCCGATTGAAGGAGAGGTCCAAAAGAAGTTCAGCTTCTGTAAAAATTCGACTGAAGAAGAAATCCATAAGGAGTTCAGCTCCTGAAGAGATCCGACTGAAAGAGAGGTTCGGAAGGAGTTTGGCTCATATAGAAATCCGACCAAAAGAGAAATCTAGGAGGAGTTTGACTTTTGTAGGAATTCGACTGAATGAGAGGTCCGGAAGGAGTTCGGCTTTTGAAAGAATTCGAATGAAGGAAAAATCTTAGAGAAGTTCGGCTCCTGTAGGAATCCGACTGAAGGAAAGGTTCGGAAGAAGTTTGGCCCCTGTAGAAATTCGACTGAAGAAGAAATTTGAAAGAAGTTCGGCTTCTGAAGGGATCCAATTGAAAGAGAGGTCCGGAAGGAGTTCAGCTCCTATAGAAATCTAACTGAAGGAGAAGTTCGAAAGGAGTTCGGCTCCTGTAGAAATTTGACTGAAGGAGAGGTCTGGAAGGAGTTCGACTTCTATAGAAATCTGACTGAAAGAGAAGTCCGAAAGGAGTTCGACTCCTGGAGGGATTCAACTGAAGGAGAGATCTGAAAAAAGTTCGACTACTATAGAAATCCGACTGAAGAAAAAATCCGAAAGGAGTTCGACTTCTGTAGAAATTCGACTGAAGGAGAAGTTCGGAAGGAGTTCGGCTCCTGTAGAAATTCGACTGAAAGAAAAATTTAGAAGAAGTTCGGCTCCTGTAGAAATCTGACTGAAGGAGAAGTCTAGAAGAAGTTCGACTTTCGTAGAAATTTGAGTGAAGAAAAAGTTCGAAAGAAGTTTGGCTCCTATAAAAATCCGACTGAAGGAGAAATCTGGGAGGAGTTCGGCTCCTGTAGAAATCCAACTGAAGGAGAGGTCCGGAAGGAGTTCGGTTCTTAGAGAAATTCGAATGAAAAAAAAATCTGGAAGGAGTTCAGCTCCTAGAGAAATTCGACTGAAGGAGAAGTCCAAAAGAAGTTTGACTTCTGGAGGCACTGGACTGAAGGAAAAGTCCAGAAGGAGTTTGGCTTTTGAAGAAATCCAAATGAAGGAGAAATTTGGAAGGAGTTCAGCTCCTGTAGGAATTTGATTGAAGAAAAAGTCTGGAATGAGTTCGGCTTTTGTAGAAATCTGACTGAAGAAGAAATCCATAAGAAATTCGACTCCTGGAGGGATCGACTAAAGGAGAGGTCTAAAAGGAGTTCGGCTCCTATAGAAATCCAATTGAAAGAGAGGTCCGAAAGGAGTTCGGCTTTTGTAGAAATTCGACCGAGGGAGAAATTCATAAGGAGTTCGGCTCCTGAAGGGATCCGACTGAAGGAAAGGTCTGGAAGGAGTTTGGCTCCTGTAAAAATTCGATTGAAGGAGAAATTCGGAAGGAGTTTGGCTTTTGTAGAAATTTGATTGAAGAAAAAATCTAGGAGTTCAGCTCTTGTAGAAATCTGACTAAAGGAGAGGTCCGAAAGGAGTTCGGCTTTTAGAGGAATTCGAATGAAGAAAAAATCTAGGAGGAGTTCGGCTCTTGGAGAAATCCGACTGAATGATAAGTCTGGAAGGAGTTCGACTTTTGGAGGTACTAGACTGAAGGAAAAGTCCGGAAGGAGTTCGACTCCTGAAGGCATTGGATTGAAGGAGAAATTCGGAAGGTATTCGGCCGCTGGAGGGGCCTGATTGATGAAGAAGTCTGGAAGAAGTTCGACTGAAGTCCAAAAAGAGTTCGACTGAAGTCCAAAAGGAGTTCGACTGGGGTTCGACCGTTGGAGGAGTTTGGTTGGGTTCGACCGCTGGAGGAGTTTGGCTACTGAATGAGTTCGGTCGCTGGAGGAGATTGGCTGGGATTTGACCGTTGGAGGAAGAATTCTCGATTGAAGCTCTTCCGTGATTACCAGTTGCATTAGGCTAAGCATCAGACTGGACTTCGACGGAAGTGGGATTTATCCCCAACATAACCATTGGGGCAAACCTTAAAAACCTCTCACCAAGGTCATGTATCTTAATGGTAGCTGATATTGTTTGCAATAAAACATCCAAACTTTGTCCATGGTCCGGAATCATCATTGGTTATCTAGGACACTGTATTTTAATAGTTACATAGCAAATTAAGGACACTCTTTTTTTTTCTTTTTCTTTTGGGCGGATGGAAGGGGGGGGGGGGTACACCAAGACGCCATAATCAAATTGAGGTCATGGGTTGTGATGAGTAGCCCATTTCATTCGAGGATGCTTTATATTTGCAATGCATATTAGAGACGTAGAGTCACAACCCTTGATTTTACCTAAAAAAATTAGTTAGAAGATATTATTTGAGTTTCTTGATCTTATATAAATATCTAAAATCTATTGTATAAATATGCAAAAATCTATCCATTGCATAGTCAATATGGGACTAAATACTTTTATATGGATTCTCATGCTGTCTCCATTTAAGTTATGACATCCTCATCACGATAATAAGAGTCTACATTCATTCAAATCTAATCACAAGTATCACAAATCCATTCTAGAATCTCCATTATAGTATCTCCTGATCTAAATAAGTCATGGGTTGAATCTATTCTGATATAATTTTGTTGTAATCTAAAACCTCATCAAAATAGATTAGGTAAAATATATAATTTGGATTCTTTAGTTTTAATATAAATATTTAAAATTTATTTATTGCATAGCCGATGTAGGACTAGACGTATATCCAAATGGGTCCTCACATGTAATATTTATAAAAGCTTAAAAACTAGAAGCACAATTAGTGCATTCCTTTGACACTTCAAACTATTAAAATCCTGCATCATCCTTTTTTTTTTTTAAGGGAAATATAACATGTAACTCAAAAACATAATTAGCCCTAGGCAAGTTTGGACTTGGAACTCGTGTGACCCAGTCGGAAGCATTCCATATATTCAGATATAGATAAACTTGCTAAGATGTATATTTATTAACAAAAAAATATCATAGGATGTCATATAACGAACGATAGGCAGCCATTCATATGTAATGATGATTTGACCATAAAATGTCAAAATTATCTGCATTATAATGGTAAAGATGTATACTACTTTTAGGAGATGAAATCTGGTAGCCATCATACTTGCCATAAGCATCAATTGTACATTGTTTCGTTAGATTGTTATTTATGTTTTGTTTTGCTTATTCCGGGACTTTGGTCATGCTTATCCTTGCAAAAAGTGACATGCCCCTTTAAATCTGTCAACCTACAGTGTCATTGAGATGAAAAATCTCTGGATACAGCAAATTTTCAACTTGTTATTATTCTAGTTTCAAGCTTCCCATCATCAGACGCTAATGGAATGGTTGGGTGGAAGCCTCGTAATCCCGAGATGTATTGGGTCGAGCTTGCTCCATTTTGTCTTTTGCAACAAAAGTCACGCTGTGGGATAAAGTACCATAACATGCACGCCAAATGCGAGCCACCATGAAAAAAAAAAAAAATCTCTAGTTGCCTGTGTGCTTGTGGCCACCCCTTTTCAAGTGGCAATCCACCACTCAAAATTCGGTAGATGAGAGGCTTAAAGTCATGCCATCCAATTGGAGGCCACAATTTCTTTTCTCTGGTGATTGATCTCTTTTTTTTTTTTTTTTCCTTTTTTTTAAAAGGCATGCTAGCAGCAAAATATGAAGCTATTACATACAGGTATTTCTAGTTATATTGGATTTATTATACAAGTTTTTATATTTTTCTCCCTCTGAACATCAAATAAAGAGTAAATTTGCACACCATATGAGAAAGAACCCTCTACTGCATGCATGCTGAGTAAAACTCGAACTTAGTTCCAATATATGATATTTCACTATTGAATCGGAGAACACTTGGATTGGCCATTCTTTTGATTTGAATGTTGTGATATCATCTCGTTCTGATATCAAACTATTGGAATATCAGCTATTCTGATATCGTTTGTTAAGAATCTAGTACCAAATTATTACGGTAGAAAGAAAGAAGAAATAAAATAAAAAAAATAATCAAGTACATGAATCAGTCTAAAGACTCGTCTCCATGAGGCATGTAAAACTTCACTATGAAAAATAAAAATATGTACAAGAGGAGAATACTAATTCTCAACTCATCGTACATAAATCTCTCTCAACTAGAATCTACTCTCACAAAAACTTTCTCAGAATTCCAAGAAAATCTACAGAAGCTGCAAGATGCTCTACCCTCACAGCCTCCTCGTCGGATGCTATGCACCTGTTGCTTCTCTCTCTCACGGGCTGCACATACTTGACGCTCTGCCTAGCTACTCTCAACAGCTGCCTGAGTCTCTCTACGTGTCTCTCACGCCACACGCGCTATCTTTTCTGCTCTACAGCATCTCAGCCCTTTAAATAGGATGAGAATCCTCTTCTCAGCAGTTCACAGGAGTCCTAACAGGGCTCGTTCTCCTAATATGAGTCGAACATATCCTTGATGGAGTCTTAGAATATTTTTCGATCTTCAGATCATAACCGCAATCCTCCATGACCGTTGGATCCTGTGGTCCACGCGTAACTTCCTTAGACCCCTTGGATTAATCACAATCCGAGTCCAAACAGATAAAAATTTTGTCGTGTTATGTTCACCTCCGTGGAGCCGACTCGATCAAAGGTCGAGCTGACTCGACTGTGTCTCGTTCGGACTCCTGCTATCTGTTTGCCTGAGAGAGCCGACTCGACTGCGTATCAGAGCTGGCCCAACTACTGTACTGAAAATTGATTCTCTTCTTATTGTGGGTTGAATTTGAGACGTTAAATTCCAACAATCTTCACCTGGACTCGACATTCGACCTCCACCTGGCTTTGAGAGCTTATGATCCATTTCGCTTCCATTACCCTAGGGCACGCTTGCTGATCATGAATGGACAAATATGAGAGTCGAGCCAGACCGCTCGATCCCACCTCTATCATGGGCTGTGTCCACTTTGACCAAAGATCTACTAGGAGAATTCTCCTATGATAATAGGAATTTTACTTTGCGACGTTACCTCTCGTCCTTTTAAGTCTCCTATCTCGTGTCCGATCCATCTCTATCTAGAGCTCTACCTCACACTGAACTTTCTCTGGCTCCTGAAGCTCCATCTCACATTAGACTTTCTATCAGATAATAATATCCTCTTAGCTTCTTCTTTTTCTCTAATATCATCCTATCGCCGTGCAATCTTAATCTAAGAGTAAACTTATCTTTCAATTTTATTATTATTTCAAGTTAGAATGTTGCCACCATCTTTATTAACACTTTCTTATTATTTTCATTGTTTCATCATCCTTGGTGTGTGAGCTTAAGAGGCTCGAGAGAACCGAGGGTCGCAGCGGCTTGTAAATAATGGCACATGGCAATAAAGAATCTCCATATAAAGATATTCTCGTAGACTTTGAGCGCGCCCACTTGATGCGACTCACTCGAGTGTAGAGTACGGTTAAAAATAAAAAAAGCAGCAATACCCGTACGAGAAATTTGTGCACTTGTTGCAGTGTCCTGAAACTTTTCTGTGAGATGGGCGTAGACATGATTTTATTTGAGCTCTGAAATAAAAATAAAAATAAATAATAAATATTTTAATTATTTAATTTAAAATATTTTATTTTTATTTTGATGCTTAGAAGTAAGAGATTAATCTAATTCTTCGTAACTTAATCTCCATTTTCTTCTGGTATTCAATTTTTATTTCAACTTTGATTTTAATTTCAATTATGAATCAAATACATCAAAAAAAAAAATGATCATTTTAATTTTTATTATAATATATTTTTATTTTAATTTTGATCATAAATTAAATATATTTCGAGCATCCAAGCACCTAATCACTTCTAAAAGAATAGTACTTACTATATAATGGAGAGATATCGTACGGTTCATAAGTTATAATACAAGCTGTTGATGCATAGCACCCGGAGATGTTACTATTTTTTATATAGAGGTGGTATTGAGAAAATCCTATACTTGTAAATTTTGTGGAGATGTTATAGACTTTCTCTAAATCTACATTAACTTATTGTAGATTCCGTGCTGCGGATATCTAGCATCCAAGCCCAGAATGATACAAAGGAAAAAAAAAATTAAGTACTCCACTTTTCTGCTTTAAATTAACTTATCCTTTCCTTATAATGTTGGTTAGGTTCGTTGTGGCTCGACCATTGCACGGATGTAATTAGTCCGTTGTATCTTCAAAAGCGGTCATTCTTATTTGTGACACCTTGTCACTACGATTTGTTCATGTCATGAATTGGAAGTAGAGTAGCAAAACAAACGCTCTTTCCTTACATTGGACTTAGTTTTACTTTTGATGTACATATATTGCATTACATGGTCTAATGCCAGAGGTAGATGGTGCGATACCCACGCTTAGTTATGTGGATCGAAATTGTATGAAATGAACTCATCTACTTAAGGAAAACCAGTATTTTTGTTGCAAACGATCAAATAGTATGGCTGCAATGTACCTAAATATCGCATTCCATCAAAACTTTAGTGCTAGTGTGCTCGTCCTTTGGTTCACTTAGATACGTGTCATCCTCCTATCATGGAGGTTTTGGTCTGCCCATTAGGGTGATAAAATAAATACTTTTTCCTTACCACATGGATACTTCTTAGCTTTTTCGCATGAAAGATATGGCTTTTTTTTTTTTTTTTTTTTTGTCATAATATATTAATCAAGAGTTACTAGCTTTATAAATAACATATTAGAAATAACAAGGCTGCCAGCCTACTTTATTACATATATAAATGATAACATTTAAAGGCACACCCTCTCACTCATGGATGTAGACCATACCATGCATTGCCCTTGGTGTAAGATTTTTATCTCAATTGAGATTGTGAATCTTAGCTCGTACCGATGTCAGCATAACCATACCCGATCCAATGGCATATATAAACATTTTGGTATTAATTTTTATTAATATAAAATTAATAAAATAAAAAATATCAACCACTATAATTTCTATTTTTTTATTTTTAATCTAATTTTTGTATTTCTTAAAATTGATATTTAAATATAGTTAATGATCTTAGATTTATTATATTGATTGATACATCAATATCTTAATTCTAGGATTCTTTAAAAAGAAGGGTTCCTCTTTAAATTTTTCTTATCATATTGACTAAGATACAAAATCCTGATTCATCTTGATCCCAATCACTTATTGAGATAATTGGTATCTTTAAATTTAAAAAACTTAAAGTGCAATCTCCAAAGTTGGAAATATGGTTGTATTACTTAGTTTACTTACTAGCAAGTGGCAAATAAAGTATTTATAGCAGTATCTTACTACAATATAATCAGTATTTAAGATAAAAGTAGAAGGTTATGGAATCGAGCATGGCTTGATGGCAACTGCAGGCATCTGCAACACAAACCGTGTTTGTTGACATCCGGTCTTTATTACGTTTCAAATTTAAAATTAAACTTCCTAAGTATCCAACTATTATCCATTGTTTCATATACAAACGGTCATATTTTCTCTCACCATCGCCGAGGTTATACTCCGACTGAGTGGCCCGCTCTAAAAAATTTAAAGAAAATCCGCAAGAGCCACCTTCATAAAGGTCCAAAGCATCGCAATTGGCAATAAATAATACCTAAGTACTACAAGCTTTCTTAAAAAAAAATTAAAGTCGTATCAGCTGGATCAACATCAGATGCTTCTGCAAGCCACGCTGAATCTCCAGGTCGACTAACCGCGCTGGGGTGATCAGGAGGGTCTTGCTTGCACTGAGTCTCATTTGGTTGCGTGGCTTGACTTTTGTTGTCGGAGTCTTACCTTCGGGCCGGTTGGGAGGGATTTTTGTTTTTGAGTTCGGCGGCTCGTGCACACTTATTCACTGATTTGGCGAGGATCATTCTGCGTCGTTGGTGTTAGAGGAGGGCCGAACGGGTTCCTTTGTTCTTAAAGGTGCTCGGCGACGATTTCTCTCTTCCCACTCTAGAGATCTCTCTTTTTCCTCTCTAGAATTTCTTCCCAAAAAAAAATGCCCTCCAGAAAAGCCTCGACCCGGCAATCGGCGGCCTCCACGGTCCGATCCTGTTCGGATCCGTCCGCTCCCGCTCCAGCCCCGACGACCCAGATTCCCTCTATAGCCGCGGTGGATGCGGAGCAGTTCAACCAACTCATCCAACAGGTTCGCGGTCTCACGGAGGCAGTGCAGGCGGTGCAGGCCATGCACCAGTAGGCCCCAGTACCAGCTCAACCGGCGCGGGATTCTCCAAAGCTGTGTGGTCCAGTCCAAGGGCGACCGACATGAGCTACCCGACCTCCAATCCCTGGAAGAGGAAGGCAACAGAGGGAGAGCCCTTGCTCGGACCGTGGCTCGACCCAGGGTGAAGCTTTACACCCATTCTGCAAGAAAATCTTGGAGATCAGAGACCGCGAAGATCTCTTGGATCAAAGGCTCTTAGAAATGAACCGACGAATCGAAGAACTTCGTCACACTCCCTCCTCACACAGTAATGACATCTGCACTGACCCTCCTTTTTCGTAGAAAATCATGCAGAAACCGGTCCCGCCAAACTTCAAGCTCCCGCAGTTCGAGAGCTACGATGGGACCACCGATCCGGTCGACCACTTGGAAGCCTTTCGGACAACGATGTTGCTCCATAGCGCGCCAAACGCTATCCTATGCCAGGCTTTCCCCTCTACCCTTAAGGGGGCTGGTACTCGACGCTCAAGCCGAGTACCATCTTATCGTTTGATCAGATGAGTCAACAGTTCGCGGCCCACTTCATTAGTAGTCGGCGTCCACGCCGAGGTTTGGATTTCTTAATGGCCATCAAGCAAAAGGAGGGAGAACCCATCCAGGCTTACGTCACTCGGTTTAATACTGCTGCATTGGAGGTCCGGGATCTGGACCAATCAGTTACCATGGCCGCTCTCAAGGGCGGCCTTCAGAAGAACGACTTACTGTTCTCCCTGAAAAAAAAGTATCCCAGGGATTTTGCCGACATGCTAGCTCGGGCCGAAAGTTATGCCCGGACAGAGGAGGCCTTCGAGGCTAAGGACGATGAAGCCAGCGGCAAACGGCGAATCGGCGGACCAGGCAAGCCCATCGAAGAAAGAAAGCGGACTGAAGCTCGGCCGCATTCCCGAACTCCCTAGTCGCGGGCGAGCCCGAACTCCCCCTCAAGCTCGGAGACAGAGAAGCCCCGATGGAAGGGCACGCTAAGGTTCCCCCCAGCGCCGAAGTTCTCCCCAACAACGACGATTTCACAACTACGCCCCCCTTAACGCCCCGAAGACCTAAGTACTGATGGAGATCCGGGAACGACTTTCAAGACCGGAGAGAATGCGTTCCCATCCTAGCAAGCGCAACCCCAACAAGTTCTGCCTTTACCATCGCGACCATGGTCATGACACCGAGGAGTACATCCAACTCCAAGACGAGATCGAAGAGCTCGTCAGGCGAGGCAAACTTAGCCGATTCCTGCGAAGACGGCCTGAGGAGTGGGAAGATCGGCTGAGAGCGTTACCGCCAAGTGGGGGAAACCAGCAAAAAGATCGGCTGCCCCTTGGCGTCATCAACACTATCTCGGAGGGACTTCAACAAGGAGAGGCCAGCGGATCTGAGGAACCGGTGAAGAGACGGAGGACCATGGAACCCGTGACCTTTATCGAGGCGGACGGTCAGAGGATCCAATTCCCACACAATGACGCGATTGTAATTTCTTTGAACATTGCTGACTACGATGTACGCCGCATTTTGGTGGATAATGAAAGCTCGACCGACGTGTTGTTTTACGATGCCTTCTCAAAAATGTCCCTACCCGATGATCGCTTGGGGCCTATGAATTTTTCGCTGGTAGGATTCGCTGGCAACGCCGTACCAATCGAAGGTATAATAACTTTGGCCGTAGCGGCAGGGTAACATCCGAAACTGGCCAAAGCGCGGGTCGACTTCCAAGTCGTAAGAACTCCGTCCGTCTATAACGCGATTCTCGACCGACCTGGTCTAAATACACTCCGGACGGTAGTGTCAACCTATTATTTGAAGATGAAGTTTCCGACGAGTCACGGGGTCGGAGAAGTCAGAGAAGACCAGGCTCTGGTGAGGTACTGCTACTCGATCGCCCTGCATAAGGGAGATCAGCCCGACCCTTATCTTGTTGACGGACTAGATGTCCGCGACGACCTCACTGAGGAGCAGGGCGAGCCTGCGGAGGATCTCGTCTCTGTGCCCTTAAATGACGGAAACTCGGAGCACGTGGTGCAGATCGGCTCCAACTTGGCGGACGAGGTTCGGGAGCAGCTCGTTGCTTTCCTCAGAAGAAACGCGGACGTCTTCGCCTGGACCCCAGCGGACATGCCGGGGATCGACGCCGAGGTTATGGAACATCAGCTGACCATCGATCCGAGGCACCGACCGATAAGAGAAAAGATGCGCCACCACACCCCAGAGAGGCAGAAAGCGATCGCCGAAGAAGTAGACAAGCTCCTGCCGGAGCCACCCTCCATCGACTCCGGATGAGACTTTATTTTGTAGGTCCTCGGCGGCGACCTCGTCCACCACCGCTCCAGCTGATTTCGGCGATGATCAGATTCTGCGTCAATAGTTTTGCACCTCCCAACAATGTCAGGAGAAATTTTGAGTGTTAAGTCCATTTGCATAGGATTTAACCTCAAACAAGTTCCAAGTCAAAATCAAAAAACATTCCACAATAAAGTTGCTCAAACTTAAAGTCCATCATGTGATGATCAAAAACCAAATAGCATTTCCAGTTACAATAGAAATAATGAGTCAAGTAGGCTTTTTGTTTTTTGTGCAGATTGTATCAGCTTTTTGCATGAGTTATGCTGCGCTCCACTTGACATGAAGGTCTTGTCAAGAAATTGATGTGCATATCACAGTTTCTTTGTAATTGAAACTTACCATCTGATTACTATGATATTATCAAAATTTACCGACCACATTAACTCTTTGTTCATGGTTTTATGTTTTCTTCCATATTCTAGTTATCTCATCTTATGTTGTTTCCTAAAAATTAGCAAAGAAATCATGAAAATTAATTTATAAATCTTTAAAGAAATACTTAAAATTCCCGCCAAATTTATTTAGCAAACATATAATGGTTCTTCTGTTTTCTGCTTACTTTTATTAATTATCTTTTTTATTTAGACTTTTGTGAATGTCCAACTACTTGAATTCTGATGCCTTGTTCTCCTCCCTTTTTTTGACCGGGGAAAAAAGAAAAAAAAATGTTACCGCGTCGTACAAGCTACAACCATATATGTAGTTCCCGATAAAACATGCCTGTATATGTGAAAGGAGAAAATTTGCAAGCGAGAAGTTCGTGAAACCATGTCGTTAAAACAGGGGTTCACGGTTCTGGTAACTAGAACCGTAAAAAGGTACCGAAATTTCTTTTTTCCAGCACAGAAAGGAAAAAATAAAAGCAAAAGCCATTCAAACAATCAGGATTTTGCACTTACTTTCCCTCGTAGACTTTGCCATGGGCTCCTTCTCCAATCTTCGATCCAATAAAAAGCAACCTTGGGTCAATCAGTAGCTTCTCATCGATATCAAGTGATGGAGCTGGAACAGCACCATTCTTTCCAAACGAGTGCCTTCCAAGCTGACCAAAATCATCCGCCACTTTGTTTGGCCCTGGACGCTTGAACTCCTCACCCTCTTTTCTACCATCTTTACAGTCGCCACCACGACTCATGTTGAGGCAATCACAGACAAAACAATCACTACTTCAAAACCCCTAAAACATATAAAACAACAAAATCCAGTCGACCCTTCCACAAGTTGAATAAAACACTTTTCGCTCTACTTCACCCAGAAAAAAAAAAAACGAATTCGTCCCCGAATGAACTCCCTTCGGATCCTCCTGGAGTGCAGCAACCACTATTCTATTTACAAAAAATCTTCTATGTACATATATCACATCCAAGCAACAAGTCCAAGAGAAGAAACAACCGACGGATTCATCTCTTCCGCAACAAGAAGCTTTAATCCACGTACCCAAATCTTTACTGATACTAAAATCTCTTCCCCAGTTAATAACTCCAGAAATACACCAAGAAATCAATAAATATACAACAAAACAGCTATCAAACACTCAAATTCGAATCCGTTACTTTCTACAGCAAAAATTGCAAAGAAAATCAGAAAAAACCTGGAAAAATAAAACTTCGATTTTTTTTCTTTTTTTTAAGTCAGAAAAACCTGCTCTCCTTTGAACTGGAATCAATCGGATTTTATGGCCTCTAACTCCGTTAACTCATCTACAAACTTCAAAACCCAATCCTAATTTTAAGGGCGGTTGTCTCTCCCTCGCTCTCTTTCGGATGGATGGGGCAAGGAAGGGGCCGTCCGAGAGGATTTTCCGCGCATCATCCTACCACGACGGCAGCGGCTTTTATACGCTAGGGAAAGACGGGGCTTCCTGTGGATGTCCCCAGACCAACGAGAGGACGCCAGGTGGCCCCGAGGTTGGGGTGGGGGTGGGGGTGGGGTGAGCTTGCGGTCACCGCATCGGCGATCCGGGACACTGCGTTTCCCTTCGGAACATCAAACGCATTTCCCGTTTCCCGTCAGCCTTCATTTAAAAACAAAAATGCGGCATGTGAGTCCCATAATCATCGGATATTTGTTTATATATTGAAATGGAGAGGTGTGATGGACTCGCATGGGTTGTGGATCGGGGATTTGATGGTGGGGAGGACCTGATGGCCGACCATTTTGACCGGGGTGGGGATTGGTGGGCCCCACGGCCGTGAGGACGGGCGGTGACCGTTGTTTGACTATAATATGGAATGGAAGTCAAACGCCGTGGCATCTATGCAATCTGGGGAGACTTTACAAAAAACTAAAAATCAAAAAATAAATAAAATAATAGATTATTAATAATATACAAGATATCAAAAGATAAATAATATTAAAAAGATAATATTTTAATATATGACTGGTTAAGATAAATAAATATTCTGAATTAGTGATTCATTTTCATATATTATGTCACCATGCACAAACAATAGAACAAGATTTGTGGCTCTTAAATTTTCTATTTTTAATTTATATTCTATTTGAATTTTTATTTAGGTTGAAGTTATGTTTACTAAATATTAGCTACATATCTATAAATCAATCGGTGAACATATTTTAACTATTTATATATATTTATTCAAATCTTATAGTTGCAATGTTGTCATCATTGGATATATTTTTTCTTAAAAATAAAATAAATAAATAAAATTTTTAATATAAATAAATAATAAAAAAATTTAATTTATTTAGAATTTTTTTTTAATAGAATGTTTAGAATTTATTCTTAATTTTTTTTTAAGAAAGCTTGTAGTACTTAGGTATTATTTATTGCCAATTGCGATGCTTTGGACCTTTATGAAGGTGGCTCTTGCGGATTTTCTTTAAATTTTTTAGAGCGGGCCACTCAGTCGGAGTATAACCTCGGCGATGGTGAGAGAAAATATGACCGTTTGTATATGAAACAATGGATAATAGTTGGATACTTAGGAAGTTTAATTTTAAATTTGAAACGTAATAAAGACCGGATGTCAACAAACACGGTTTGTGTTGCAGATGCCTGCAGTTGCCATCAAGCCATGCTCGATTCCATAACCTTCTACTT